>CM071843.1:18219542-18497274 GCA_036507285.1 Trichosanthes cucumerina | reverse complement strand
AGCATCCCGAACAATTTCTCGTTTGTTGTCTCGTTTGGAGGGGGAGGACATTCCTCCGTTAAGGCGAAACACAAATCATCAAGAACAAGAATCATATTCACGTTTGATTTCGGGTTCCATAATTGTCGTCGTGAGTTTATTGGAGGCGAGTCACTTTGAATAAAAGAGTTCGACATCTTTGAAAAGGAATGAATTGTATTAGTGAATTGTTTGTAACCTATCTGATTTAAGTATTTAGCAAAAGTAATAATGTACCCATAAACTCATTATTGTTTTACAACGATACTTGATGGTGTAGAAGCAAGCGCTATAGAGGGCAATCAATCACTCCTTCTTGAACTAAGACATTCTTGATTAAATGTTAATACCATAATAACTTTTATTCCTATAACATTCTAGTTATCGCTACTTTGGTCAGGAATATACTAACACTTCGCAATTCAATGTGACCCGCCATTTTAAGACCTAAGAGGTTGGCCCCAACAATGCTACCGAACTGGAGAGACAAAGATGAGAATGGACCTAAGAGACCCTATCCATTTCTGTAGTTTGAGTTGTCCTGAATCCCATGTTACATCCCCTCAGGAATGGATGGTGCTACTTAGGCAACTTGGAGGCGCAATATGTGAATCTCACGGTCCAACCTAATGGAGTAGACCGTAGGATATGTGGACAAACTTTCTTCTCCCACTTGCTATAAATACTTTCTCCATTCACCTTGCTCTTGATTTATGCAAACACCATCCGAATGGGGATGCGCTATTAACATCACAAGATCGCGAGCATAAATCTCACTATGTGAACCGCAGAGAAGCGTAAGAAGAAATTGATATATCATATATACCTTTTCACTCCCACTAAATATATTAAAAGCGGTTTAGTGTATACTTTGACTTAGGCATATTAAGGGTAAAACAATATGACCTAAGTCTACCAATATAACAATTATACTGGAATTACCTAAGTCTATTAACCATTTAATAAAACTAGGTGTATGATTTAAATTTATTAACATTTAATAAAGGCCACTCACGAAAGGTAATTTATAAACATATGGATTAAATTCACCCCCAGATCGGTTTCTAGGTAGGGGTGTTTAGTTTTGATCGAATTTAAGTACCCAAACCTAGTCGGAACCTTCACGGTCAAAGTCCCTCTTTAATCAAAGTTTATAATTTATTGGTTTCCTAATTCTAATCTTATTAGAACTAGATAACCTAAAGTCTAATTAATTCCTGTTTTAAAACAATTTTAAAAGTAATTAATTAACCTTATGTTACATGTATTTCTATGTTATAAATTGTTTCATCATTCATCACATGAATAAACATATATTCATAACAAATTAATCACATGAATAAATGCATAACAATTATATGTTTAATTTTTAGTTAATATAACCCTTATATTAATTATAATTAAATGTATAATATTTGTTTCATAAATTAATATAAGACTTATATTAATTCGTATGAAACCCAATTAACATTCATACAATATATTATAACACTTATAACATACTTTCAATCCATGGAGCATGCTTCCTATGGTGGGATTGAAAATCTATATGATATACTTTATGCACGTATAATCAGGGATTTTAATTAAAACATTCATTCACAATGCATAATTAATTAAACACACTAAGGTGGACTGGTTTTGGCATCTAATGCAATCAAACTACTAAATTATTACATTAATAGTCTAGGATTAACATCGAACCACTTCGAACACTTTGAATTTGGGTCGAACCTGCATACAAATGTGTGTGGCTCGACCTCGAAATAGAATCAAACGGTCTAAAACCACCGAACCAGGATAAAAATCGAGTCGAACCGGTCAAAGGTAAAACAACCAAGGGTTGCTTACATCATGTGACCTCATCCATCTTCTTCATTTTAAAGAACGCTGCGCATGGAAGGGGCAAGTGCATCAGTAGAATAAAGAAGAAAAAAACCCGAACAACTCTCTGTTTCGATTTTCTAGACCTTCCGAGCTTCTTTCTTCAAATTGAGGGTCTTCACGAACTCCAATCGACTTGAAATTTTTACAGACTTATTCTACACACATTAATGCTCAAAAACACTTGAGAAATTAAAAAATAAAGCACAAATTGATGTTCAATTTAAATGCCAAAACTAGAAGAAGACTTTAGACGCCTAGAAAAATTGTATTTCAGATAACACCCACTACAGAACAAAATAGATCAAATTGATTGCTTAGAATTGCTCTGAAACCAATTGAAAGAGTCTAGATTAAGAAAGCGGAAGCAATTTTGGATCTTGTACACTCTAAGTTGATCAATTTTCTAAAATAAGAAACATGCTCAAAGATTGAAAAACAGAGGGATAGGAAACTCAACTTTGAAGATCAAATTCTCTTCACCCGGTGGATGGTTTTAAACACGAATACTTTGTGGACAACCATTAGAGTCTTCCCTATTATCCTCGGACCTTAGAATGGATTGTGGGATCATAGGTTGAGAGAATTTGAAAGAAAATACCTCAAAGGACACTAATTCGGGAATTTAAAATTTTCTGCAAAATTCTCACAAATTACATCAAATCACCATTATATAAAGCTTTAACCAACTTCATTAGAGTGACAATACAAGGGTGATGAGAATGCTGTGAGAGAAGGTGGCCAATTTTGGTGAATTTGATGATGAGTAAGATTGGGTAAGTTGCCAAGTTGGGTTTCATGGAAAATCCATGAAAATCCATTAAATTTCATTTAATTTTAAAAATCAATATTAAGTTGACTTTTAAATTAAATAAATTGTCCGATCCCGATCGATTTTCTGAACATGAATTTTTATTCATGCTATAAACAGATCTAATATTTAAATCATATTTAAATGTATACACCTCCTTTTAATCATAGTTTAATTCATAATTAAGCTATGATTCGTTAAATATATCACATATAATTAACGTTTTCTCCCAAACTCGAATTTTAACAATTCAAATTGTTTTCTCTCAAAATCTTACAAGGCTACATCCGAGCTTGTAAGGAGGACCTAATGGACCTACAGATCATGAGCTCCAACGATACGTGATTAACCAGCCAAACTCTTTAGCCTAGCTAATCAACATTCGTTAACCATCAAGACACTCTACTACAGTCTAATGGTTGCACTCTCCTTACTGTAGATATATTTATGTCAACTCCATAGAACCATGATTAGTAAGTCGATGCATCACAGGTCGTTCGTAATTATAGTTGGGTTAAAATTATCGTTTTACCCCTGTTATTACCTCTTGCTCCTTAAGTCCCACTGATCCTCTAATGAACAATTGGTTTGTGGTCCAACCAGCAAGCTGAATCCCTCTCGGGCCAGTGAGAGGGGTGGACCCTTTGGTCAACACTCGGAGTCATCACATAAGGGAACAACCTCTCTTCTAATCCCTAGAGCTGGTAGGAGTGAATTCCATCTTGCAGAACTATGTTCCCAGCTATCTAATTGGTTTTATCCCTAAAATGGGAGGCTTATTGAGTCGGCAATATGGAGCCACTTTCACCCATGAAACTACAAGAATAATCCAAATAAACAAGAGTTCATATAACGCTCAGGATTAAGATCGAGTTACCAAGGTCATCATATGAATATACTCAGCTAAGACAATAAACGAAGTTATAAAGTCTAAAAGACAATTTCGCGGTCCAGTCTTACAAACTCATTGCATAGGGTGCCCCACTCACATGTCTCCACATGAACGATTTAGGATCACATCGTTTGTACTCTACGAAGTAGGTTGCGTCCATAGTGTCACCAGGATAAGGTACCCAACCCTATCCTTATACTATAGACCGTTGTTGCTATAACTTTAATTTGATCCACTTTTACGTCAAACATAAAGCTCAAGTATTCATCCTATAACCAAGGGTTCTTTATTGGATTAGGGTTACCCAATACAATATTCAATGACACTTTTACTGAATACATTTCAATAACAACTCTATTCCGAAGTAGAATATACATTAAGTTTACAAAACCACGAGTCTTGGGACATAAAACCCAACAGGCAGTTCCAGCTGAGAGCTACGCAACCGTTTTATTTATTTATTTAATTTATTTATTTCATTGTAATATGTTTTTATTTATTTATTTTATTAATTAATATTGATATAGATGTTATATTAATGTTAATTAATTTAATATTTCTCATAGGGTGCCCAAAATCGGTCCAATTATGTTATTTATTAAATTATGCAATTGTTGTATGATTTATTATTTTTTTTTATGCGTGAATAATGTATGTCATATAGATTAAAATCTCACCTTATGCTAAACATTTCATGCATCATATTTATATTATAAGAGTTATAATTGAAAGAGTGTAGATTAAGAAAGCGGAAGCAATTTTGGATCTTAAACACTCTAAGTTGATCAATTTTACAAAACAAAAAGCATGCTCAAAACTGGAAAAACAAAGAGTATGAACACATACCTTTGTTGTTCAAAATTCTCCAAATCCGTAGGGAATTTCTTATCACAAACACTTTGTGGACAACCTCTAGTGTCTTCCCTACTATCTTCAGGCCTTAGAACAGATTGTGGGATCTTTGGTAGAGAGAATTTGAAGAGAGATGGGAGAAAGGTCTAAAAAACGTGAATTATCAAGATTCTGATTAATTCACTTTAATCTAATAGTTTCTTCTTCAATTAAAGAAACCAAAAGCTTCTTCAAGCTAGGAGAAGATGATAGTAAGAAGATGAGAAGGATTTAGCAAGAAGGAGGTGCTCAATTTGAGTGAATTTGAAAAAGTAGCAAGGTTGCTCATTCTTTTCATTTTGGTCCAATTGAAATTCAAAATCAAAATTGAATTTCCATTTAATTTTAATTCAAAATTAATATAAGATTAATTTAAAATTAAAAAAAAATTATTAATTTATTTAATTAAATAATTTAATTAATTAATTTTAAATAATTTATTTAATTTAATATGAAATATTAAATTAAATAATTGGACCAATCCCAATTTCTAAATCGATCGTTTAAACATGAATCCCTATTCATGTTATAAACCGAACAAATATTTAAATCACATTTAAATATTTCCACCTCTTCTTTATTATAGTTTAATTCATAATTAAAATGTGACACGTTAAGTATATCGCATATAATTAATGTTTTCTCCCAAAACGGAATTTGAACATTTCAAAATTTGTTTTTTCTCTCGAAATGTTACAAGGCTTACTCCGAGCTAGTAAGGGGACCTAATGGACCTACAAATCATGAGCTCCAATGATACAAATTAACCGGCCAAACTCTTTAGCCTAGCTAATCAACATTCGTTAACCACCAGGACAGTCCACTAAAGGCCAGTGGTTGCACTCTACTCACTGTAAATATATTTCTGTCCATTCGATATAACCATGATTAGTAAGTCGATCCTTCACAGTCGTTCAGATTCTAAATTGGGTCAAAAATACCGCTTCTACCCTCAGAATTACTTATTGTTCCTTAATTCCCACTGATCCTCGATTGAACAATTGGTTTGTGGTCCAACCAACAAACCGAATCCCTTTGTTCAAGACCCGGAGTCAGCACTTAAGGGAACAACCTCTCTACTAATCCCTAAAGCGGGTAGGAGTGAATTTTATCTTGCAGAACTATGTTCCCAGCTATCTACCCGGTCTTATCCATGAAATGAGAGGCTTATTGAGTCCGCAATTTCAGGCCACTCTCACCCATGAAAATCTAAGGATAATCCGAATAAACAGGAGTTCATGGCACTCTCTGGATTAAGATCGAGTTACCTAGTTCATCTTATGAATATAGTTAGTTAAGACAGTAAACGGAGTTATAAAGTGTAAGTGACTATTTCTCGATCCAGTCTTATGCAAACTCATTGCATAGGACGCCCCCACTCGCATGTCTCCACATGAACGATTTAGGATCACATCGTTTGTACTTTACAAAGTTGGTCGCGTCCATATTGTCCCCAGGATAAGGTACCCAACCCTATCCCTATACTATAGACCGTTGTGGCTATAACTTGAACCTGATCCACTTTTATGTCACACATAAAGTTCAAGTATACATCCTATAGCCATGGGTTCTTTATTGGATTAGGGTTTCATAATATACAATTCACTTTATTCAATAACACCTTTACTGAATAAATCTCAATAATAACTTTATTGCAAAATAGAATATATATACAATTTACAAACTCACGAGTTTTAGGACATAAAACCCAAAAAACACCCACTTGGACTAAAACGTCGGTGGAGTCAATCATGTTGGGGAAGAAAACTGTCCTATTGTAGAACCCGAAGTCCTAGATTCTCTAGGTGTCCCTCAAACACTTTAGCCGTGAGGGGCTTTGTAAACAGATCAACAATGTTGTGCTCCGAAGCGATCTGCGTGACGATCACGCCTCCTCGTTGCATAATCTCCCTGATGAGATGATATTTGCGCTCTATATGCTTTCCGCGCTTAAGGCTTCTAGGTTCTTTAGAATTCGCCACTGCACCACTATTATCACAATAAAGAGTGATAGGCAAATTCATATTTGGAACAACTTCCAAATCAGCCAAGAACTTTCTAAGCCATACAGCCTCCTTCGCTGCTTCGCAAGTTGCGACATACTCAGCTTCCATGGTGGAGTCAGCAATACAACCTTGCTTTATACTCCTCCATACAATAGCTCCTCCGTTAAGATTGAAGACTGATCTTGATGTGGATTTCCTCGAATCTACATCAGTCTGAATCAGTGTATCCTGCAAGGATTAAATCCTTTGCGCCATACACAAGCATATAGTCCCTCGTTCTCCTAAGGTACTTGAAGATATTCTTAACGACAGTCCAATGATCATATCCAGGATTTGACTGATACCCGCTGACAATTCCCACTGCATGGCATATGTCGGGTCGAGTACATAGCATGGCATACATCAGACTACCGACAGCTGATGCATAGGGAATGCGTCCCATATCCTCAACATCTTGAGGTGTCTTAGGACATTGTTCCTTACACAGGTGAATTCCATGCTTGAAAGGTAATAAACCCTTCTTGGAATTTTGCATCTTATATCTACTCAACATTTTGTCAATATAAGACGCCTGAGACAGCGCTAGCGTTTTGTTTTTGCGATTCCGAACAATTTGGATTCCAAGGACAAAATGAGCATCTCCAAAATCTTTCATTTAGAATTGGGTCGCTAGCCATTGTTTAACGCTAGTTAGGAATCCCGCATCATTCCTAATGAGCAGGATATCGTCTACGTATAAGACTAAGAAATCTACTGTAGTATTGACTATCTTCTTGTAGACACAAGGCTCGTCAATATTCTGTTCAAAGCCATAAGATTTGATCACAATATCAAATCTTATATTCCAGGATCTAGATGGTTGTTTCAATCCATAAATGGACCGCTTAAGCTTGTAAACCTTTTGCTCTTGACCCTGAACTTTGAACCCCTCAGGTTGATCCATATAGATACTCTCTTCAAGATTGTCATTCAGAAAGACTGTCTTGACATCCATTTGCCAAATTTCATAATCATAAAACGTAGCAATGGACAAGAGTATTCTAATCGACTTAAGCATGGCAACGAGGGCGAAGGTTTCTTCATAGTCCACCCTTCCCACCGGGTATAACCCTTTGCCACAAGTCGAGTCTTAAAGGTTTGCACCCCACCGCTTGACCTCTCGTTTCCTCTTGTAGATCCACTTGGAACCGATAGGTCTTTCACCATCCGGATGATCTACAAGTTCCCTGCATCGAATTGAAGTACATAGACTCCATTTCGAGGTCCATGGCTTTAATCCACTTGTCTCTATCTATATCATTCATTGCCTCGCTTATAGGTCAATGGATCCTCTATGCCATCATCAGTATGACGCACTGGTTTCGCTTAAACCCATGTAACGGCCGGGTTGTCTAACATCTCTCCCACTACGCCGAGGCATTCTCAACTCTTGAGAAGGACCACTTGATCAACAACTTTTGTTGATTTATCCGTAGCTTTCTCGGAAATTTCGCCAAGACAATTCTCTCGCTACAAGGTCGATGATCTCTCATGTGGTCTTCCGCTAAGAACGTGGCATTTGTCGGACACAAGCACCTTGTCCTCTTGAGGATCATAAAACAAACAACCTTTCGTTTCTTTGGAGTATCCTACGAATAGGCATAATTTTGAACGATGTTCCAGCTTTCTTTGGATTGGACACTAGCACATGTGTCGGACATCCCCAAATCCTCAAGTGACGTAAACTACCTTTACGCCTTTCCAAAACTCATAGGGTGTTTCAAACACTCTTAGAGGGAACCATGTTCAAAATATATGCAACAACTTCATCGCATATCCCCAAAACGAACTAGGCAGTTGAGCGTAGCTCATCATAGATCGAACCATGTCTAACAGGGTTCTATTTCTCCTTTCAGATACACCATTCTGCCGAGTGTACTAGGTGCTGAGAGTTGGGATACGATTCCATGTTCTATCATATAGTCTTGGAATCTTATATCCATATACTCTCCTCCTCCTCGATCCGATCAAGTATTTTAATCATTTTACCTAATGAGTTCTAAACCTCTCGCCTTATACTCCTTGAACTTTTAAGGGTTTTGACTTATGATGCATTAGGTAAAGATAGTCATACCTTGAATCATCATCAATGAAACTGATGAATATTGATACCCTCCTCGTGCCTTGACATTCATTGGACCACAGAGTTCCGAATGTATGAGTTCCAAGGGTTCTTTGGCTCTATATCCTTTTTCAGAAAAAGGTCGTTTAGTCATTTTTCCCTCAAGACAAGACTCACATGGTGGTAAGGAGTTGTCCTCTAACTGACATAGGAGACCACTCTTAACCAATCTCTCAATCCTATTGAGATTAATGTGACCTAGTCTCAAGTGCCAAAGATAGGTACTTGAGAAAGCTTCGCCTTTTATTTTGAGTATCGCTTGTTTTAAACATCTTAGTGTTCAAAATAGGTATTATCTCTGTTGGTCTTAACACATATAAGTTGTTTTCAAGTTTAGAAGAACATATTCGTACACCTCTTTTGCAAATGAACGCTTCATTATAATCAAAAGACACTTATATTCAAGTAATCATGAGATAGATACAAGATTTCATCTAATTCCAGAACCAATAGTACATTTTCTAATAAAACGAATCTATCTCTAAATAACAACTTCATTGCTCCCAACGCTTCTAGCTAAGACAACCTCTCTGCTCCAACCGTGAGAGTTATCTCACTATCAAACAAGTCGCCTCCAGAACTAGTTTCAGTAAAGAAGAACACACATGGTTAGTGGCTCCCGAATCTAGTATCCAAAGGAATCATCATGTTCCACTAAACATGTTTCAACAACGAGTAAATCATATTTACCTTGTTTTTCTTTCTCGCCTTTCTTTTCCCAAGGTAATTCAATGCAGCTTCTCTTCCAATGCCCGTCTTCACCACAATAGAAACATTTTCCTGTGGCTTTAATCTTGCGTATGGGAGCTTTTTCCTTCCCTTTATCCTTCTTCTTCTTCTGAATACCCTTATTCTTAGAAAAAGAAGGACCAGACTTAGTCCTTGAGGATGATCCTCTCAGAACTTCCTTTAAGTGACAACGTTTGCCTCCATCTCTTTTCCCTTTAATTTCATCAGGGACTCGAATGTTTGGAGCTCGTTAAGTAGAGTAGTCAAGTTATACTCTATCTTGTTCATCACCGAGTTGATGCGAATCGCAAGGAAACTCTTCTAAGAGATTCCATTATAAAGCTAACTCGATCGTTTCTCATCAATGAAACCAGTTTACCTCTCGCCATGTTTAAGTGGACCATCATATTAAGGACATGCTCCCTAATGAGATGTTCCCTCCTTCATTCGGGAGTTGTAAACGCATTTTGAGAGCATCATAACAGATCGATGAGGACGGTTGTCCAAACATGGCGTCAGTAATGATCCCATGATCTCCTTTGCGGTGATCATGCCCTCATGTTTCTTAGACAACACATCAGATATGCTGGCTAAGATGTAGACCCGAGCTTTATCATTAGCCCTAGTCCATTTTTCAAATGCATCTCGAACTCTTCAAAGTTGCGCATTTAGCCGGGAGGGGGAGGACATTCCTCCGTCAAGACGAACCTTAGATCATCAATTACAAGAATCGTATTAAAGTTTGATTTCCATGTTCCAAAGTTATCGCCGTTAATTTTGTCGAAAGCGAGTAATTGAATAAAAGAGCTTGACATGCTGAAAATAGAACATATTCTATTAGTGAATTGATTTTAACTCATAACATGCATCCAATTAAGAATTTAGCAAAAGTAATAATGTACCCATAATATCATTATTTGTTTTTGCAATGATACTTCAAATGAGTCGAGCAACCGCCATCAAGGGCGATCAATCACTCCTTCACTGAACCATGACATTCTTGACTAAATGCTAATACCGGAACAACTCTTATTCCTATAGCATTCTAGATATCGCTACTTTGGTCAAGAATTCACTAACACTTAGCGATTCTTGTAAGTGTGACCCACCATTTTCAGATCTCAAAGGTCGGCCCCAACAATGCTACCGATTTGGAAAGTCAAGGTTGGGAATGGACCTAGGAGACCCGATCCATTTCTGGAGTTTGAGTTGTTTTGAATCCCATGTTACATCCTCCGAATGGATGGTGCTACTACGAGCAACCCGCAGCGCAACATGGGAATCTCACAGTCCAAACTAATGGAGGAGACTATAGGATGTGTTGACACACTTCCTTCTCCCACTTACTATAAATACTTTCTCCATTCACCTTGCTCTTGATTTATGTAAACACCATCCGAATGGGGATGTCCTATTGACATCACAAGGCCGAGCATAAATCTCACGGTGTGAACTTCATGAAGAGCGTAAGAGAAATTGATATATCATATATACCTTTTCACTCCCACTAACTATTTTAAACAGTTTGGGTATACTTTCACTTAGGCATATTTCGGCTAAAATAATATGACCTAAGTCTACCAATATAACTATTATACTGGAATTACCTAAGTCTATTAACTTTTTAATAAACCTAGGTCTATGAGTTTAATTTATTAACTTTTAACAAACGACACTCACGAAAATAATTTATAAACTTCTGGATTGAATTCACTCCCAGGTTGGTTCCCAGGTAGGGGTGTTCCGTTTCCGTCAACTTAAGTACCCCACCCTAGCCAGAACCTTCCTTAGACAGAGTCCCTCTTTAATCACAGTTTATAAATTATCGGTTGCCTAATTCTAATCTTATTAGGACTAGATAACCTAAGGTCTAGTTAATTTACAGTTCTAAAACCATTTTAAAACTAATTAATTAACCTTAAGTGACATGCATTTCTATGTTATAAGTTGCTTGATCATTCATCATATGAATATACACACATTTATAACAAATCCATCACATGAATAAATGCATAAAAAATTATATGTTTAATTTTTAATTAATATAACCCTTATATTAATTATAATTAAAACATATAATATTTGTTTCATAAATTAATATAACACCTATATTAATTCTAATGAAACCCCAAATCATGCATACTATATATTATAACACTTGTAACATACTTTCAATGCATGGAGCATGCTTCCTATGGTGAAATTTTAAAAATTATATGGCATACTTTATGCACATTTAATCAGGGAATTTAATTAAAACATACATTCACAATGCATAATTAATTAAACACACTAAAGTGGACTAGTTTTGGCATCTAATGCAAGCAAAGAACATAAATTATTACAAAAATAATCTAGAATAAAAATCGAACCACTTCGAACGCTTTAAATTTGGGTCGAACCGGCTTGCAAATGTGTGAACCGGACCTCCAAAAGATTGAACCGGGCCTCCAAATTGTAAAACAAACCTCCAAAATGGAAAAACCGACCTCGAATTAGTCAGAACCGGTCTAAAACAACCTGAACCGGACCAAAAGCGAGCCGAACCGGTCCAAAGAAACTTGAACCGGTCAAAGTCAACATGAAGGTCAAAGTCAACTTCTTCTTCTTTTAAAAACAAATTCACGCGATGGAAGGATGTTATCAGAGAAGAAAGAAGAAAAAAATTAAAGCAAATTACGCCTGCTTTCAAAATTTTCGACCTTTCATACTTTCTCTTCAAATTGAAGGCTTTCTTGTACTCCAATCGACTTGAAATTTTTACAGCTTATTCTACACACATTAATGCTCAAACACACTTGAGCAATTTGAAAATAAAACACAAATAGATGCTCAATTTAAATGCCAAATTAAGAAGAACACTTTAGATGCCCGTAAAAATTGTATTTCAAAAACACCCACCACATAACACAATTGATCAAATTGAGTGCTCAAAATTGCTCGATACCAATTGAAAGAGTGTAGAAAAAAGCGGAAGCAATTTTGGATCTTGAACACTCTAAGTTGATCAATTTTACAAAACAAAAAGCATGCTCAAAACTGGAAAAACAGAGAGTATGAACACATACCTTTGTTGTTCAAAATTCTCCAAATCCGTGGGGAATTTCTTATCACAAACACTTTGTGGACAATCTCTAGTGTCTTCCCTACTATCCTCAGGCCTTAGAACACATTGTGGGATCTTTGGTAGAGAGAATTTAAGGAGAGATGGGAGAAAGGTCTAAAAAACGTGAATTATCAAGATTCTGATTAATCTAATGGTTTCTTCTTCAATTAAAGAAACCAAAAGCTTCTTCAAGTTAGGAGAAGATGACAGCAAGAAGATAAGAAGGATTTAGCAAGAAGGAGGTGCTCAATTTGAGTGAATTTGAAAAAGTAGCGAGGTTGCTCATCCCTTTCATTTTGGTCCAATTGAAATTCAAAATCAAAATTGAATTTTCATTTAATTTTAATTCAAAATTAATATAAAATTAATTTTAAATTAAAAATAAATTTATTAATTTAATTAATTAATGAATTTAATTAATGAATTTTAAATAATTTATTTAATTTAATATCAAATATTAAATTAAATAATTGGACCAATCCCGATTTCTTAAATCGATCGTTTAAACATGAATCCCTATTCATGTTATAAACCGAACAAATATTTAAATCACATTTAAATATTTTCACCTCTTCTTTATTATAGTTTAATTCATAATTAAATTGTGACACGTTAAGTATATCACATATAATTAACGTTTTCTCCCAAAACCGAATTTGAACATTTCAAATTTTTTTTTCTCTCAAAATGTTACAAGGCTTAGTCCGAGCTAGTAAGGGGACCTAGTGGACCTACAGATCATGAGCTCCAACGATACAAGATTAACCGACCAAACTCTTTAGCCTAGCTAATCAACATTCGTTAACCACCAAGACACTCCACTAAAGCCCAGTGGTTGCACTCTCCTCGCTGTAGATATATTTCTGTCCATTCGATATAACCATGATTAGTAAGTCGATCCTTCACGTGTCGTTCAGATTTACAAAACTGGGTCAAAAATACCGCTTTACCCTCAGTAATTACTTCTGTTCCTTAAGTCTCACTGATCCTCTAATGAACAATTGGTTTGTGGTCCAACCAACAAACCGAATCCCTCTCGGGCCAATGAGAGGGGTGGGCCCTTTGTTCAAGACCCGGAGTCAGCACTTAAGGGAACAACCTCTCTACTAATCCCTAAAGCGGGTAGGAGTGAATTCCATCTTGCAGAACTATGTTCCTAGCTATCTACCCGGTCTTATCCCTGAAATGAGAGGCTTATTGAGTCGACAATTTTAGGCCACTCTCACCCATGCAAATCTAAGGATACTCCGAATAAATAGGAGTTCATGGCACGCTCAGGATTAAGATCGAGTTACCTAGGTCATCGTATGAATATAGTCAGTTAAGACAATAAACGGAGTTATAAAGTCTAAGTGACTATTTCTTGGTCCAGTCTTATGCAAACTCATTGCATAGGATGCCCCCACTCGCATGTCTCCACATGAACGATTTAGGATCACATCGTTTGTACTTTACAAAGTGGGCCGCGTCCATAGTGTCCCCAGGATAAGGTACCCAACCCTATCCCTATACTATAGACCGTTGTGGCTATAACTTGAACCTGATCCACTTTTATGTCACACAAAAAGTTTAAGTATACATCCTATAGCCATGGGTTCTTTATTGGATTAGGGTTTCAAAATAGACAATTCACTTTATTCAATAACACCTTTACTGAATAAATCTCAATAATAACTTTATTGCAAAATAGAATATACATACAATTTACAAACTCACCAGCTTTTAGGGACGAAACTCAACAATAGTATATATAGTATGCATGATATGTTTATATTATAAGAGATATAATAGAAAGTTTGCATGTTTTAATTTGTTTAAATACAAGTGTTACATTTTTTAGATTAAAAGCATGCTCATGCATTTAATTCATGTGATGAATGTGTGTTATAGTATAGTATTATTGATGTCATGAATGATCAAGCACTATAACATGGAAATACACGTAACCTAAGTTAATTATTAGTTTTAAAATGTTTAGAACTTGAATAATTAGACTTAGGTTTTCTAGTTCAAATATAATTAGAATTAGAAAATCAAATATGACCTTTGAAAGGAGACTGATAAGTAAATCTGTCTAAGGAAGGTTTTGTCTAAGGCTGGGGTATTTAAGTTGACGTTTTGCGGAACACCCCTACCTGGGAACTGACCTGGTAGTCAATTCGGTCCGTCGATTCTTAGGTTATATTCTCGGGAGTGTCGTTAATTAAGAGTTAATTAACTTACTCACATAGACTTAAGTTAATAGTGTTATTATAGACCTAGGTTAAATATAATACTTATTTTGGTAGACTTAGGTAAATTTTAGTGTTTTTATCTAGGTCAATCTCGTTTAATTTAAAGTGCTGAGTGAGAGGAAATAAAGTGCATGAGATACATTTAATTTTCCATCCATGAATCTCCGTTAAGTTCACACCGTGAGATCCATACTCGGCCTCATGGCGCAAATGGGAGCGTCCCCCTACGGGTGGCATTTGTATGGGTCAACATTCAACGTGAATGGAGAGAGTACTTATTGTGAGCGGGAGCAGGACCTGCAAAAACAGGACCCACTTCGCCTCTTCTTTTTGATTCACACCGTCAGACGCCTATGATCTGCCTGCTAGTTTGGCTGGACTGCATAATCCCTACGGAGGGCCTTGCTCATGGAGGTCGGAACACCGTTAATTCTCGAAAGGGATACGATTTCCTTGTTTGTTTTCGTCCTTAGTCCTCCCTATGGCGGCTATTTTTTTGACGAATACTTGGAAATTTAAAGATTGAGGGTGACACTAACAGGATTCATTAAAAGTTAATGGATTTAGACCGAAAAATGGTAACTGGATGCCTAATGGAACAATAGTTATTCTTATATAAGGGCCTGGTCGAGAAAGTCTCATCCTAGATGAGGAGTGGGTTTGTCTACCCTACGGTGGCAATCATTCTAAACCTTTAGGTTATCATTGCAAATTTTGAATGACCTAGGGGTCATAGGATAAAATTTTGCTAAAACCCGATTTGATTTTCAAAAGTTTTTGCGAGACTAATACAAAGTTTTTTATGTTTCAGCAACACAATGTCAAACGCTTTTAACGATTCTTTAGCTTCTATTAAGTTAGTCGACGATGATATTTCGTGAAAAAACAATAATAACACGATTTTCGTAAATGACGACAAAGAGTTCACGTTCATTGAGGAGGGTTCTCAGGTGTCCGGCTCAACAGTCCTATTCAATGATCTACAAACCTTCCAGTCCTTGGTGAAAACCAGGGGCCTGGAAGCTTAGGAAAGTGTTGTCTTAACACCTTTTCAAAAGGGTTTGACCTATGGGATAAAGTTTGTAGGCTCTTCAGGCCGTAAAGGAAAGAAGGAGAAGTTGAAATAGGATAGTGTTCACCGCGTTGCCGCCCCAAAAGGAAAAGAAATCAAGAAAGTTGCGAGAAAGTGTTTCCACTGCAACGGGGACGAACACCTGAAAAGGAGTTGTCCCATGTTCCTTGATGAAAAGAAGATGACAGGTAAATGTGACTTACTTGACACATAAACTTGTTTGTGGAGAGTAATGACTTAGTCTGGATATTGGATTCAGGCGCCACTAACCACGTTTGCTCTTCTTTTCAAGGATTATGTTCCTAGCAACAGCTGCAAGAGGGTGAGATAATACTAATGGTTGGATCTGGAGATGTTTTCTCAACTGCAACAATAGGCACGGTGAACCTATTTTTTGGTGGAAAGTACTTATTATTGGATAATATGTACATAGTTCTTGGGTTTACGAGAAACCTAGTTTCCATTTCCTGCCTAATAGAACAAAATATTTGTGTTTCATTCAAGAGTAATAAAACGTTTATTTCTAAATGGAAATTTATTTGTTCGCTTTCATTTGAGAGTTAATTTATATGTTTTAAACCCTAATTCACCAAAAGTGTTTTGAATACCGAATTGTTTAAAACAGTTGAAACGTAAACTAAGAGAGTAAAGGTTTCTCCAAAAGAAAGTGCTCATCTTTGGCATCTAAGGTTAGGCCACATAAATCTCAATTGGATTGAGAGACTGGTGAAGAGTGGACTTCTAAGCGAGTTGGAAGAAAATTCTTTACTGGTTTGCCAGGAGTCATGCTTGCAGTGTGCAAAATGACCAAACATCCTTTTAGTGGAAAATGATATAGAGCCAAGGAGCCTAATGAGCTTACACATTCTAACATCTGTGGTCCGATGAATGTTAAAGCACGAGGTGGTTACGAATACTTCGTAACTCTCATAGATGATTATTCGATGTATGGGTACATTTACCTAATGCATAAGAAGCCTGAAACTCTTGAAAAGTTCAAGGAGTTCAAGATTGAGGTTGAGAATGTTGGGTTTTATGTCCTAAAACTTGTGGTTTTGTAAACTGAATGTATATTCTATTTCACAATAAAGTTGTTATTGATATTTATTCAGTAAAGGTGTTATTGAATATTGTATATTGTGTATTTTAATCCAATAAAGAACCCTTGGCTATAGGATGAATACTTGAACTTTATGTGTTACATAAAAGTAGATTAAGTTCAAGTTATAGCCGCAACAGTCTATAGTATAAGGATAAGGTTGGGTACCTTATCTTGGGGACACTATGGACGCGGCCCACTTTGTAAAGTACAAACGATGTGATCCTAAATCGTTCATGTGGAGACATGTGAGTAAGGGCACCCTATGCAATGAGTTTGCATAAGATCGCCAGTGAAATAGTCACTTAGACTTTATAACTCCGCCATCATGTCCTAATCGACTATATTCATACGATGACCTAGGTAACTCGATCTTAATCTCGAGCGTTCTATGGACTCTGCTTATTCCGATTATCCTTAGTTTTGGATGGGTGAGAGTGGCTCGAGATTGTCGACTCAATAAGCCTCCCACTTGAGGATAAAACCGGTAGTAGATAGCCTGGGAACATAGTTCGCAAGATGAAATTCACTCCTACCCACTTTAGGGATTAGTAGAGAGGTTGTTCCCTTAAATCATCGACTTGTGTCTTGAACAATGGGCCCACCCCTCTCATTGACCCGAGAGGGATTTGGTTTGCTGGTTGGACCACAAACCAATTGTTCATTAGAGGATCAGTGGGACTTAAGGAACAAGAGGTAATTACAGGGGTAAAACGGTAATTTTGACCAAGTCAGAATTACTGTAACGACTGTGAAGGATCGACTTACTAATCTTTGTTATATCGAGTGGACAGAAATATATCTACAGTGAGGAGAGTGCAACCACTAGGCTTTAGTGGAGTGTCTCGGTTGTTAACGAATGTTGATTAGCTAGGCTAAAGAGTTTTGTCGGTTAATCACGTTTCGTTAGAGCTCATGATCTGTAGGTCCATTAGGTCCTCCTTGCTAGCTCAGACTAAGCCTTGTAATATTTTGAGAGAAAAGAGTTTGAATTGTTTAAAATCGTTTTTGGGAGAAATCGTTAATTATATATGATATATTTAACGAGTCATAGCCTAATTATGAATTAAACTATGATTAACAGGAGGTGGATATATTTAAATATGATTTTTGAATTAAAATTAAATTAAAAAATTTAATATTAATTTTTGAATTAAAATTAAATTAAAAAATTCAAGGATTTCCATGAAATCCAACTTGACAACTTGCCCAATCTTACTCATCTTCAAAATTCACCAAAATTGGCCACCTCCTACTCAAAGCATCCTCATCACCCTTGAGTTGTCACTCGAATGAAGGTTGTTGAAGCTTTATATAATGGTGATTTGAGGCAATTTGTGAGAATTTTGCAGAAAATTCTAAATTCCCAAATTAGTGACCTTTGAGGTATTTTCTTCCAAATTCTCTCAACCTAGGATCGCACAATCCGTTCTAAGGCTCGAGGATAGTACGGAAGACTCTAACGATTGTCCACGAAGTGTTCATGTTTAAAACTATCCACCGGGTGAAGAGAATTTGATCTTCAAAGTTTAGTTTTCTATCCCCCTGTTTTTCCAGCTTTGAGCATATTTTTTATTTACAAAATTAATCAACTTAGAGTGTACAAGATCCAAATTTCTCTCGTTTTCTTAATCTAGACTCTTTCACTGCTGACCCCTGATACAACTACCGCATGAATCTCCAGCTCCATGCTCCACTATGCTGCAACGTTGCAATGTCGTGGTCAGCGTTGCAACGTTGTGGTATACAACGTCTTGTCTGGCGTTCTCAATGATGTGGCGTTGCAACACTACCCCTAGTGTTGCAACGATACACTGCAGCACCCTCTTCAGTAGCATAGATAAAGTTGCAACGCTGTAGAACAGCGTCGCGACGCTGATGAATTTCTAGCAAACAACTTTTGTTGTTTTCATCGAAATCTCCCGTTTTCAAGTTTGGAAATTATCTCCCCCTAATTTGTCGAATGCTAGTAACGCTATTATTGAAGGGATTTGGATTTCCCGCAGGGATTTGAATCCAATATTATGTTCTTTAGCTAGTCATAAAGCCTTGAAGTTTAATATAACCCGACTAATATGTTTTCACTACAAACCATATACATAAGAAAGTGTATATACAAGGAGCTAAAACGACGTGGTGGCAAATAGGTCTCGTCAAGGCTAAGCACCGGGATCTTGTCTGCTACTTGGGAAGAGTAAACATATTGAAAACGTGAGCTGAGAATCCAAGTGAGTTCCTATTTTTAAAACATTATAAGCTCAAAGGCGAAGTTAAATAATGGGTAGGCTATAAGTACAAAAAAACTTAACACTTGATTGTAAACGTAATAAGGCCATGCAATCAATTTACAGGTTTAAGTCATCACTTATGGATAACATAAAAACTCATAATGTAGTGCTATAATGAAGAATAAACAGATCCATAGCGTAGAAGTTCATAACAATAAAACTCATGGCATGATACCAACTATCACACCTTACTTGTGGTAGAGTTATCTTTATACCAACAACGTTTATACCTCTTTCACGTGCACGTGTAAGGCCATTGGGCACTTTGGTTTTCTTTAATACCTTCTTAATGTCCTTTAGTATTAGGATAAGACAATTTACTACCCGAATACCTTCTCACTGTCCTTCAGTATTGAAAAAACACGATTCCTCCCTCCCAAGTACCTTCCCGATGTCCTTCAGTACTTGGGGTTAAAAACATACAGGGGCATACTTCGTTTACCATGGAAATCATGTTTTCAAAACACAACAACAATTTCTCAACATTTGCATATTGCTTTCCTAAACATGTTTCCAAGTGAATTTACTCAAGGCATTCACTAGAGGAAATAATACTTCAATATATAACTAGTTTCCATTCTTGAAAACATAGTTACCCACTAATTCAAAACATGCTTAAGTTCCATAAAGAACATTCAGTCAAAAACTCCATGAAACTATACAAAATTAATTCAAGCATGATTGAATGATCAATATTTACAATTTTGAAGAAAAACAAAGGTCAAGTATAGTTCGAAAAATATAGTCCCTCACAATCACCAAAAGGGTTCCAAGGATTATAAGTTATTCCTATCTCCGTTTGCCCTACAATTGAAATTAATAACATTAATTCGTTTCCTTATGAACATTAAAAATATATCTAATTCAGTCCCATAACTCAATTCATAATAACCATACACACTTCGTTGCAAGGTATGTAGAAATGGAAGCACATCTCCATCAATCTCTTGCTAGCAATCCCTTGCACCTAAAATTTCAGGTTCAACTTTCAGCTTGGGTTCCTCAAAATTTATCAAAACAACCACCCAATATTATTTGAAAACCTGAAGTGCTACATCTTAGCTTACATACCCAAAATTTCAGCTTCTAAATCCTCCTCAATAGCTGAAAAAATACTGATCTGCTCACGTTGTTCTGATACCCGAGAACTGTGAACGTCTCTCAGATTTCTATACTTTTCTCCTTCTTCCTGTTCGTATTTTCAAAAATGCCAGCCATTTATAAATTCTACACTCAATGTCGGAGTTTTGGACTAAAAAATCATCGAATTCGGTTCAGTAAACTAAGAGTTATGGTTGTTTGAAGTTGTTCCATTTTCTAGCAGCTTGTTGTTTTACTAACAATTTGACAACACCTACCAACCAAATTTAACTCCGAGGGTTCACCTCCTTTGGCCAACTCATACTTTAATATTTACATCATAATCCCCTTTTTATAATACCAAAATAAGTAAGAAAATGAACCTGCAACATTTAGCCAACTTTACCTAAGTTTGTGACAAATCAGAGCTTTTCATTCAATACATAATGCACCTAAAGTTTACCCAATTTGCTAATGTTCTTAAGTGCATGTTTGGGAATGATTTTAGAAATATTGATTTTTGTGTAATTGATTTGTCTATAACTGATTTATTCCATGTGATTTCCATATAATCATTTTCATGTTTGGTTCTACACTTTTAATAAATAGTGATTTTAAAAACACATATTTGGGAAACAACTTTAACCTAAAGTGTTTTAAACTAACTGATTTAATTATTATTAATTTGTTTTAGAAGTATTTGGTTATAAATTATTTTAATATTCGGAGGGATAAAACTTAGAAGTATGGAAGGATAAAAAATTTAAAGGAAGGGACAAAAAATTGAGAGAGAGAATTTTAATAAAGAAAGTAAAAATTCAAAGATAGAGAGATAAAAAAAAATAAATTGGGCAAGATGATCAAAATTTTAAGAAGAAAAACTAAAACGAGGAGAAAAGAGTTAAGAGTTAGGGACAAGTAGAAAGAGAGAAAAAACATTAGGGAGAAAAAATTTAAAAAGATATGAAAATCATAGGGAGGAACAAAAAATATTAGAATTAAAAAAAAAAATCAAAGAGTGTTAAAACTATTCGAGGGAAACGAAAGTCAAAAATATGAATTAGAAGAGAAAAAGATAATAAAGTAAGATACATATTATAAAAACTCTAGAGATATAAAATTGTCATTTTATAAACAATGACAGATGAACTTAAAGACGGTTTTTAGAAAATTCACCTTTCTATGGAAATTTATGAACTTTAACAAAAGATGACAGTTTTTACCCCTCGTTAAAAGTACATTATTTCCAAAAATGAAATAATAGTCATTTAAAATTACAATCACTTGACAAAAATCACTTGGGAATCACCTCCCAAGTGATTGAAAGTGAATCACTTCAAATGATTTTTGATTCGTCCAAAATCACATGCTTAATATTGTAAAACATCACACTTTTTGTAGGAAAATGATTTTAAACATGTCAAAAGTGATTTTGGTCAGTCCAAAATCACTTCCAAAAAGGCCGTAACTTACTTCAATCTAACCTTTAATATGCTTATTTCAATGGCTTACCTATCTCTTATGAAGCTTTAAACACATTATAGTCACCAATTCAATAGATTTCCAAATCCGATCACAGCATCCTTTAGTGCAACCTATATCATTTTGCATATGTCAAAACATCATGTATGAGTGCAAAATGATTAAAAAACAGAGTTTAGGGCTTTCCCAGGTAAATGAAAATACCTTTTAATAGACACTAAATCGAACTGGATCTATTTCCCTCGGACTGTGATGTGGTATGCCTCTATAGGTATGTTAGCGTAGAATTCCCGCACAAGGGGAATCACACCTGCCTCGGGTTGCTGCACTAACAACTCCCAATGCCTCTACAACAAAATCTGTCATCTGCCTTCCTCTTCACAAATGAGTAAGTTATGATCATAATTGGCTCGAGCTTCTTCACGAATTTTGTTAAAAAATGAATTAACTTTCAAGAAACCAAACCTCAATTCTTACCTCTTATTGAGCTCAAAATGATTAAAACATCATAACATGGTTGAATTGTTCATCTTACTGCCATGGGAGGTTGGATTGAATTTCTCCCTTTTTTCTTCAATTCAAACCAAAAACCACTTTCTTCTCTTTCCATTAAGGAAATGGAAAAAGGTGAATTAAATCCTTTTAGAAATGCTTGGCGGTGGAAAAGTTTTTCTGTCCTTTTCCTTTTTTCTTTATTCTTTTCCTTTGTCTCATTCTTCCTTTTCTTTTCTTTTTTTTTCTTTTCAAAACAAAACCAAACCAAGATATATTCCTTTCTTGTTTTCTTTTGTTTTATCTTTTTTTTTTGTAAGAAAATTCTAAAGAGAGATCTCGGGTTTACAACCTACTTCCCCCTTAATAAATTTCGTCCTCCAAATTTAGTAGTCCTTAAGTGGAAATCGTCGGATACTTCTTCCTCATTTGGTTCTCTAATTCCTAGGTTGCCTCCCCTACTCCGTGATGTTTCTAACGAACCTTCACGAGTGGGATCTTCTTGTTCCTGAAAACTTGTTCTTTTCTGTCGAGGATTGAACTGCATTCTCTAAGTAACTCATGTCAACTTTCAACTCAACTGGTTTTGCTAGCAACACATGTGTCGGATCTGGAATATATTTCCTCGACATGGACACATGCAAACATCATTTACTCAAGATAGTTCTATTGGCAACTCAAGTCTGTAGGCTGCTGGCCCAACTCGTCCCATTACTTGATAAGGATCAATATATCTACGACTTAGCTTACCTTTCTTTCCGAAACGAAAGACACCTCTCCATGGAGATAACTTGAAGAAAACTTGATCTCCGACCTAAAATTCTAAGCCCTTTCGTTGCTTATCTGCGTAACTCTTTGACGATCTGAGTTATCTTCAAATTCTTTCTGATTACCTTAATGGTTTTCGTCGTAATTTACACCAACTCATGACCGATTAGCTTCCGCTCTCCTAGTTCGTTCCAACATACGAGCGCTCTACACGGTCTTTTATCTAGAGCATCAAATTGTGTCATGTCAATACTAGACTGATAGTTGTTATTGTAAGTGAATTAAATAAGTGATAGGTGTGTATCCCAACTTCCCTTAACTTGAAGGACACATGCTCTCCACATGTCTTCTAGGGTCTGGATCGTCCGCTCTGACTGATCATCTGTTTGAGGATGAAATGATATACTAAAACTCAGCTTTGTCCCCATAGTTTTCTGTAAGCTAGGCCAAAACATAAAAGTAAATCTCAGGTCTCTATCAGAAACTATGCACACTGGCACTCCGTATTGACTCACAATTCTGTCGACTTAAATCAGTATAAACCGTGTTGTCTTAGTGAGTCTATCCATAATTACCCGAATACCATCATGTCTACTAGAAGTACGTTGTACTAACAAACAGAAAATCCATAGTGATATGCTCCCATTTTCATTCTGACACTGGCAATGGGTTAAGGAGTCCTTCTTGCTTTCATTTAATCTGGTTTAACTTTGTTGGCGAGATCAAACATCATCAACATAGTCGTACTATCTCCTCTTCATCCCAGGCCACCAATAAGTCTCCTTCACAGTTTTATACATCTTGGTTCTTCCTGGATGCATAGCATGAGCTGATTTGTGAGCTTCCTCTATAATAGTATCTCCCTCAAATGAGAGTTGTTTTACTATAACTTTAGAGCTTAATGTACTAGAATTGCATAGAATTTATTGAGTCTCATGTTATTTTATCCCTAAATTGTGTATGATAGCTAAAAAGTCTTGAATTTAAGAATTATGTTCGAAAAGAATTAATTTTGATGTTTTTATGCTTTGATTTAAGAAATTTGGAAAAATAAGCTAACAAGTAATTAAAGATCGGAAGACAAAATTTAAACTTAAGAAAATTCTTCTCATATTTAGATGATTCATAATTTAATTGATGAATTTATTGAGATTTTTTTGTGTGCAGGAGATGTTTGAAAATTACAGGAGTCCTTAAGGGCATTTTAGGCATTTTACCCGAAGGGTAAGATAGTCATTCTAACCCTTAAGGGTATTTTTGTAATTTGCGGAGTTAGGGCAACATCATCTTATATAAGAAGGCTAGGGTTCACAAGTGCCAAATGGGAGAAGAAGTTTCCACAAAAGGGGAAGAGAGCGAGAGAGAAGGGGCGACTGCTACAACAAAGGTGTGTATTGAAGAGAAGAATCATGAAAGTGCCATTGTTGTAGCAATCGTGTGAGAAAAAAATCGAAGCTTCAAGGTGCCATTGTTGTAGCAAAAATCGTGCAGTTCGGTTTTTCACAGACGACGCTATCAAAGTTGTCGTTTCCCGAAGTTTCCACCGTTGGATTGTACTTCAATTTGGACAAATTGTTCGAGACGTATAGGGCTCTACTTTGAACGGTTGGATCGTCGCTCTGAGCTTTGTTGTGTCAGATATCGCTGTCACGTTTGGAGATCAGTGCAGTTCAGTTTTTCACCAGCGGCGCTCACAAAGTTGTCGATTCCAGGAGTTTCAACCGTTGGATTGTGCTGAAATTTTGTCATCCTTTTCCAGACTCACAAGCCTTCGTTTCGAACGGTTGGATTGTTGTTTCAAGCCTCCGTTGATGAGATATTGCTATCGAACCGAACTTGAAAAATAAGGCCACCTGCTGTGTAACGTTTTCCCTATCTCTAAGTGTTATTGCTTGTTGTCAACCACCAATTTAATACTGATTTTTTGGGTTGTTTACGTACTGATTTAGACTACTTTTGCTCACTGTTTTAAGCATAACTTGTGATTGCTTTAGGCTAGAATTGTGGTTGATTTAGGCTAATTCAGTGAACATTGTTGGTTGTTTTGCATGAACTCCTTGATCAATAAAAGCATGCTTAAACTAGAGATATGTGACTCGATTTTAATCATGAACTAAATTTTCTTAGGCAAAGGTTAGGTTGTTTTAATGTAATTTTCGATTAAATTTATGGTTGATGCCATTGATTGAATTTATGAAATTTTATTGAATTTGACGTTGCATGAAAATTAAAATTGGCCTTTTTAACTTCTCTATAATTCATAAACTTGGGAAAGCTAATGAATTAGAAAACTAAAATTTCATTCTAGGATTATTGAGTTTATTAGGGATAATTAACCCACTTAGAACCTAAAATCATGAGCATAATTTAGATCACAATTAGGAAATTGTAGGTTTAAAAACTTAGTGATTTTTGAAAGAATCATTTGAATGCATGTGTAGGTAAATTCAAGGCATCCCTAAAAATTTATTCCAATTGAACATTAGATCTCTAACCCGAGCCTATTTTTCATTAAAAATCTCATCTCTTGCATCTCCCCTCTTGTTTGCATTGTCCTCTCCCCTCATTTAAATTTAGTTATTTTCTTGAGTCTAGTCTTGTCTTTGCACACTTATCACATCAATTTATTTATTTACAACAGTAATTTGCACACTTATACATTGCACTAAAATAAGGAAAAATTGTTAGGACACTCATTCATTTAGGTTTAGCTAGTCTTCGTGGGATCGATACTTTAACTTTTCACTTGCTGCTCTCGACTGTGTATACTTGCACGTTGTAGAAGTGTCGGAATCTTAATCTAATTTACATTAGTTTAGGGCACTCGATATTTTCGCATCAGACGTCGTCTCGGCTCGTGCAGTGGGAGATGTCAAGCTGTTTTTTAGAGATAGATTTTTATTTTTAGAAAATCTGTATGTAGTTCCTAAAATTAAGAGAAACTTAATTTCTATCTCTTGTTAATTGAACTTCGCTACTGTATTACCCTTTCAATTAATGAAACGTTCATTTCAAAGAAAGGTGTCAATAGTTGTTGTGCCAAGTTAGAAAACGGGTTGTATGTACTTAAACCGAAAAGAACCAAAGCAATTTTAAATCATGAGATGTTTAAAAAGGCTAATACTCAAAGTAAAAGGCAAAGAATTTCTCTAAATAATAATACCTATCTATGGCATCTTAGACTTGGTCATATTCATCTCAACCGGATTGAGAGACTCACTAAGAATCGACTTCTAAACAAGTTAGAAGATGATTCTTTACCGCCTTGCGAGTCTTGCTTTGAAGGTAAAATGATCAAGCGACCTTTTACATGAAAAGGTTATAGAGCCATAGAGCCTTTAGAACTTGTGCATTCGGATCATTGTGGTCCGGTGAATGTTAAATCTCAAGGAGGTTATGAAAATTTCATTTCTTTCGTAGATGATTATTCGAGGTATGCTTATCTATACCTAATGCATCACAAGTCTGAAGCTCTTGAAAAGTTGAAAGAATATAAGGCTGAAGTAGAGAATGCATTATGAAAAACCATTAAAACGCTTCGATCCGATCGAGCTGAAGAGTATAGGGATTTGAGATTCCAGGACTATTTGATAGAACATGGAAACACCTTTTCAGTTGTGGAAGGGGCTTAAACCTAGATTACAACACTTCAGAATTTGGGTTTGTCTGACACACGTGTTGGTGACAAACCCAAAGAAAATGGAACCTCGCTCGAGATTGTGCCAATTTGTTGGTTACCCCAAAGAAACGAGAGGTGGTCATTTCTACGACCCAAAAGAAAACAAGGTAATTGTTTAGTACTAACGCCACGTTCTTGGAGGAAGATCACATGAATCACAAACTGCATAGTAAATTAGTACTAAATGAAGCTACAGTTGAACAAAGAAAAGTTGTTGATCAAGCTGGACCTTCATCAAGAGTTGGTGGAGGAGCCAATAGCTCAAGTCAGTCTCGTCCTTCTCAATCATCGAGCATTCCTCGACGCAGTGGGAGGGTTGTTTCTCAAACTGACCGCTACTTGGGTTTAGCTGAAACTCAAGTTGTCATACCCGATGACGGCGTAGAAGATTCATTGTCTTATAAAAAGGCGATGAATGACGTAGACAATGACCAATGGATCAAAGCCATGGACTTTGAAATGGAGTCAATGGACTTCAATTAAGTATGGGAACTTGTAGACCAACCTGAAGGGGTTAGACCCATAGTGTGTAAATCGATCTATAAGAGAAAAAGCGATGCAGCCAGATAAGGTACAGACCTTTAAGGCAAGACTTGTAGCAGAGGGTTTTATCGAAAGGGAAGGAGTTGATTATGAAGAAACTTTTTCCCCTGTTGATATGCAGAAGTCTATTAGGATACTTTTGTCCATATCCACGTTTTATGATTATGAAATTTTTCAAATGGACGTCAAGACTACCTTTTTGAATGGTAATCTTGACGAGAGCATCTATATGTCTCAGCCCGAAGGGTTCATTGCCCAAGGTCAATAGCAAAATATTTCCAAGCTCAATCGATCCATTTATGGGTTGAAACAAGCGTCCAAATCTTGGAATATAAGATTTGATACTGCGATCAAGTCTTATGGCTTTGACCAAAACGTTAATGAGCCTTGTGTTTATAAGAGGATCATCAACGAAAAATTATCTTTATTAGAACTTTATGTGCATGATATCCTACTCATTGGGAATGATGTAGGATACCTTACTGACATAAAGAATTGGCTGGGGACCCAATTCCATAATGAAAGATTTGGGAAAGGCGCAATATGTTCTTGGGATTCAGATCTTCAGGAATTACAAGAACAAAACGCTAGCATTGTCTCAAGCGTCTTATATCGACAAGATGTTGTCCTGATATTCGATGTAGAATTCCAATAGGGGCTTATTACCCTCCAGGCATGGAGTTCAACTATCAAAGGAACAAGTGTCCTAAGACACCTCAAGAAGTTGAGGATATGAGACGCATTCCCTATGCCTCGACGTAGGTAGCTTAAAGTATGCTATGTTGTGCACGAGGTCGGACATTTGTTATGCAGTGGGAATAGTCAGTAGGTACCAGTCCAATCCAAGTATCTTAGAAGAACGAGGGACTATACGCTTGTGTATGGGTCTAAGGATTTGATCCTTACTGGATACACTGATTTTGAATTTCAAATCGATAAGGATTCTCGAAAATCCACATCGGGATCAGTTTTCACTCTTAATGGGGGAGATATAGTATGGCGAACAATCAAGTAAGGATGCTGTTTGGCTAAGGAAATTCATTACTGATTTGGAAGTTGTTCCAAATATGGAATTTTTCATCACCTTATGCTGTCACAACAGTGGTGCAGTAGCCAATTCGAAGGAACCTCGCAACCATAAGCGAGGTAAGAACATCGGGAGGATGAATCACCTGATACGATAAATAGTGCAACGAGGAGATGTGATAGTGATGAAGATCGCTTCGGAGCACAATATTGCTAATCCATTTACAAAGACTCTCACGTCTAAAGTGTTTGAGGGTCATCTAGAAAGTTTGGGTCTACGAGATATGTACATATGCTAATCTAGGGCAAGTGGGAGGTATGCAATGGGGGTATATCGATGCCCTAATTCATTGTATTTCTATATCTTGTAACCATTGTTTTATATTATAATGTACCCCACAAGAGTTTTAGTTCAAGTGGGAGTTTGTTGGGTTTTGCGCCATAAAACTCGTAGTTTGTAATTATGTTCTAATTAATGTAATACAGTGTTATTATTTCAATAAAGAGTTATTGTTCGTTATCTACGGGTTTGCCTTTATTTAAACCTTAAATCTAATAAACTAAACATCTAAGGTTGTTATATGAATCTTTAACTGAATGTAGTGTACATATAAATGATATCGATTCGAGATAGAGCCTAAAGGGTCTATAGTTAGGGGACAAGGTTTGGGTACCTTACCTTGGTAAGACTATGGATGTGGCCCACTTTGTATTTGATACTGTAAACCCAAGATCTTCCTTTGGAACCTCCTTATTATCAAACAACAAAAGAAAGGAAGAAATGAATGCTTAAAACTTGGTTCTCCTTGTTTTAAAAAGAAAAGTAATGAAGTGAAAGGCAAAAGGAAAACAAGGAAAGAAAGTTTAAACCATTTTGGTTTGGTTTGCTTTTAAAGACAAAAGAAAAAAAGGAAATGAAACAAATGTTTTATTTGTTAAGTTATTTTGGTTTTGCTAAGAAAAGAAAAGAAAAGAAAAGAAAAGAAAAGAAAGAAAGAAGATAAAGGAAAGAAAAGAAAAGGAAAAAGAAATGGAAAATGAAAAGGAAACAAAAGTGCAAAAAGACAAAACATTATCTTCCACCGATTGTTTTGTTTTAAAAAGTGTTTTCTCTTCAATTTCTTCTCTTTCATCATAAACCAAGCTGAAATTTCGTGGGAAACGGAGAAAGGAAGAAGAAGGAAGCCATTTTCCATAAATTTGGAGTTGTAGTTGCAGAAGAAAGGAGAAGAACTCAAGAGGATTCTTTATTGCAGCAAAGAAATCAACTCAGACAAGCTCTGATTTTCTGTTAATCTCGAGCTCCACAAGAAGAGGTAAGAGTTGAGCTTTTGTTTCATGAAAGTTAACTCATATTGGAACAAAATTCGTGAAGGAAGCTCGAGCCAATTCTGATGTTAAGTTGCTGTTTTGTTAAGAGGAAGGCAGAAGACAGAAATATGCTGTCAAATCCGAGAGGTCTCTGATGTTTTTGTTGTTCTGATCTGTAGAATTGGAATCAGAAGCTCTATTAGGTATGGTTGGAAAGCTTATTGAATGTCCTACAACTTTCATGACGGAATCGTGAATAGAAAATGATTGGAAGATGTTGTAAATAGCAGGTCAAGTTTCGGGTTGCAGCAGAAATTCGAATCTGGAATAGCAGAAGTTGGTTCCGGGGAAAGAAGCTTTAGAGGTATTTTTGAACCAATCTATTGGGAATTTCAATTTCATGTCTTCATATTAATTTTAGAGGATTCAAAAAGGAAGAGTTTGGTATAAATTTCACCCTGTTTGGCTACGTAATAAAGAAGTTATGGCTGTCTGAATACAGGGCATAAAATCTGTTAAATGCTGGAATTTTTGTTGGAGTGTTTTCTTGTAGTTTTAAAGTTAAAACCATGAGCTCGAGGTTCTAAAACATAGTTTTGGTTTGTTTGACAGGCCAAGAACGAATAGGTCGAGTGTACGGGTCAAGACTCTAGTTCTAACACTGTGAGTGACAAAACCAACTTCGATAATGAGCTATATGCTTGAAAAATGCTTTAAGAAATGCAAGTTTTGCTGGAATGAATTGTTTCAAAGCTTTGTGTTTTATTTTTGAACGCATGTCTATGAGTATTCTTGTTTTCCTAGAAATGTTTCAAGTGTTCATTGTGACCCTAAAAGTCTTTATAAAGTTTATACATGAGCATATGTCCAATGGTTGCCAAAACTTATGAAAATGTGATGATTTCAAGCAAGCATGTACTAGCAAGTATGTTTTAAAGATTTCCATTTTTATGAACAACCTGAGTAAGCTTGAGTTTTATGAAAGAGAAGATAAGCAGGCATGTTCAATGTTTTCATGTGATTTTCTAAGATATTGAGCCCGAGGCTTTATGGTACCGTGTGCACACAGGTCTTATTCTATTGTCGACGTTGAGTGTACTCCGTGACAACAGCGCTGTCGTGAGTGCTGGGCGGGCCCCATTACATCGTAGAATAAACGTTGGTGTACTGGGCGTGCCCTACACAACGTAGATTGTGACATGTTTTAAAAAGAATTTATATCATTTACATGGCTTACGAGATTTTAACGGTGTCTTGCTTGTTTTCATGAAAAGCTATAATGATTATACGATTACTTTTAACGCTTGATTACAGATGCATATGCTCATAGATGGTCAGGTGATATGATTTACGGGTTAGTAGTTTCCTTTAAACTCAAGTCGCTCACTGAGCTTCATAGCTCATTCTTTCAGTGTTTTCCCACTTTTCAGGTAGAGATCGAGCTCCGGTGCTCGATAACTTTGTCATAATCACTGGAAGCTTCTCATGTTTGATATGTTGTACGTGGTTGGTGTGGTTTAGCAAGTCCATATGTTTGTAAATTATTTTAAGAGAACTATGTAGTTATAGTCATATGTGCTTTAGAGGTTGTGGTTGTTTAATTAGTGGTTTGGACTGCTTGTGGTTCTGATGTTCTTGCTCGTTTTAGTTCCAGAAGAGACTTAAGAAGAGTTTCTCCTCATGTACGTCTTATAGATGTCCAGTTTCCGCTGTGTTAAGTTTAAAGTGTTCCATATGCGAACATAGTTTGTTTTCGAGTAAAGTAGTGTCGCAGTATTGTTAAGAGGTAACAATGTCTCGTTGGCTTCATCTTAAATCTCCGGGCTAAGTTAGCTAGTGGTTCGGGAGGGGGTGTGACAACTTGGTATCAGAGCAGTTAGTTCCATGGGAATGAGACAGAGCAAGTTAGCTCTAGAAGAAACTGAAAAGTAAATAGCAAGTTATTGAGTTAGTTCAATAGAACTAGTAGAGCATGGTCCAAGTAAGGACAAGAGTAAGTCCAGTAAGGAATAGAATGTGAACACAAGTCTAGAATTGTGCATTTGAGTTAAGTACTCATTACATGTCTAGTATGTTAATATGTTATAGAACTCATGCCACCACGTACTAGCAGACGATGCAGGCAAGATCAGGACGGGACGCAGGATCCTACCCAAGATCAATCCCAGTGGAGATCTAGTGCCCCGAGAGTTCAGATGGGGGCCAGAATTAAGCAGCATGCTAATTCCTCACAGGAGGTAGGTAAGCCATAGGGAGCAGGGTTAAGTAATCCAGATAAGACATATAGAATAGATCACTTAAAAGAATTAGGAGCCACAGTGTTTGAGGGTTCCAAAGATCCAACTGAAGCTGAGGTTTGGCTGAATAAGTTTGATAAATGTTTTGATGTGATGAGTTGCTATGAGGAGCGAAATGTTAAGTTGGCCACATTCTTGCTACTAAAGAAGGCAGATGGATGATGGAGATCGATGTTAGCCAGTTGTAGTGATGCACGTACTTCACACTGGCAAACTTTTAGATGTATATTTGAAAATAAATATTACCTTAGCACGTACCGAGAGGCAAAGAGGGATGAATTTTTAGAACTAAAACAAGAGACACTTCCAGTGGCTGAGCATGAGAGAAGATATACCGAGTTGTCGCGGTATGTTGATGTGATTGTGGCATCTAAGAGTGACAGGTGTCGACGAATTGAAAGAGGGTTACGAACTGAGATACGTACCCGCCATGACCATTGCTAAGTGGGTGACATCTCGGTTGGTAGAGACCGCTCACGTGTTGAGCGAGTATAGCGAGAGGAGAAGTCGATGAAGTGAAGCCTAGTTGTGAAGGCTTCGACAACAAGCGATTTCAAGGTCGTGAGCGTGGAGGTTCACACTTGGAGTAAATGTTTCAAGTCAATATGACTTTAAGGAGCAAGCTAGTAGCCAAGTAGCGGGCATCGAGGCAGATGATTGTGGGTAGTGCCTATCAGAGGCAGAGTTAAAAAGAACTTAATTAGTTTGTTTGATTAGCAGCAAGACTGCCAAGAGGGCAAGAGTCTATTGCCAGTATAGCAAGGAAAACTCCATGTGTGATCTGTTGCAAGAATCATCAAGGTCATTGTCTTGTGAGTGTTGGTACATGCTACCCGGTCTTGACAACGAGGACATGTCAAGAGGATTGTCCTGACTATGGGCCAGCCATGACAGAGGGACTAGGGAGTTAAGTCCCAGTTAGTTGAGCACCCGAGAGTTTCAGTAGCTGCAAGAGAGGGCACCAGTGGTGTTAGACTAAAGAGAGTGGTAGGGAGACCTAGGCAGCACGGAAAGGTCTAGGTTATGACTCAGCAAGAAGCTGAGGATGCACCAGATATGATTATTGGTACAATTACTATTTGAAATGTACCTACACCTGTTTTAATAGAACAAGGTGCTACACATTTCTTTGTTTTTAGTATGTTCTTGACTAAGTTGAACAGGAAGCTAGAACCTTTATGTAAAAGGTTAGTTAGATACACTCTAGTTAGTGATGCTTTATTAGTCAATTCAGTGATGCAGAATTGTGAGGTCTTAGTAAAAGGTCTCAATTTGTTAGTGGATCTTCTTCCACTAGAGTTGTAGGTGTGAGATGCAATCTTAAGGATGAATTTCATATTTACTCATTATGCTTCCAGAGATTGCCATATAAAGGAAGTTGTTTTCAAGAAACCAGGATTAGCTGAAGTGGATTTATGGGATGAAAGAAAGATTATCCCTTCGAGTTTAATTTCAGCATTAAAAGGTTAAAAGTTATTGAGGAAAGATTGCATGACGTTTCTTGCACATGTAGTAGAGGTGCAGGAGGAAAAGCTAAAACCAATCAATGTTCTTGTTATGAACGAACTTCTTGATGTTTTTCCAGTAGAACTGTCAGGGTTTCCACCTGATAGGGAAGTTGAGTTCATTATTGAATTGCTACCAAAAACAACCTCTGTATCGCAAGCACCGTATAGAATGGCTCCAAGTGAGATCAGGGAGCTAAAGATGCAGTTACAAGGACTAGTTGATAAGGGATACATCGAGATCTAGTGTATCGCCTTGGAGAGCTCGAGTGTTATCGTGAAAAGAAAGATGGTACTCGTAGATTATGCATTGAGTATAGACAGTTAAACAAAGTCACGATACGTAATAAGTATCCTTTACCCTGAATAGAAGACTTGTTTGACCAGTTAAGAGGTGCATCGATGTTTTGTAAGATTAATTTAAGATCAGGATATCATAAGTTAAAGGTCAGAGAATCAGACATTCCTAAGACGTTATTCATAATGAGGTCACGAGCATTACGAGTTTTTAGTAATGCCATTCGGTTTAACAATGCACTACTTGATTTTCATGGACCCCATGGATGAGTTTTCCACCAAAGTATTTGGATATTTTTGTAATAGTGATTATTGATGATATACTAGTTTACTCGGTTTGACAGAAAGCCTACCAGAACGCATGAGTATTATTCTACAAACACTACGAGATAAGCAATTAGACGCTAAATTCACCAAAGGTGAGTTTTGATTGAATCGAGTTGTGTTTGAGGTAAGTTGTTTCAACAAATGGAGTTGGTATGGGTTCACATAAAGTAAAAGTTATGGTCAACTTAGTGAGACCACTAAAAAGACATGAGGTACGTAGTTTCCTAACTTGGCGAGGATCTGCAGATGATTTGTTGAGAACTTCTCACGATTAGTATTACCTTTATGAGTTTTAATAAGAAAGAATGCTAAGATTGAATGGTCGGATAAATGTGAGCAGAGTTTTTTGTGGAGTGAAAAAAAGATTAGTTCTGACACCTATTCGACACTTCCTATGACGGGAAAAGAGTATGTGGTTTCTTGTGATGCCCCAAGGAAAGATTTAGGGTGTGTCTTGATGCAAGAAGGAAAAGTAATAACTTATGCGTTAAGGCAATTGAAAAAGCGCGAATGTAATTACCCTACCCATGATCTTGAGTTAGCAGCAGTTATTTTAGCACTCAAGATCTGGAAACATTACTTGTTTGGTGGAAGGTGTCACATTTACACAGATCATAAGAGTCTGAAGTATATCTTTGATCAAAGGAGTTGATTATGAGACAGTAGAAGATAGTTAGAACCGATTAAAGATTATGATTGTACCATAGAATACCATCCTGGTAAGGTGAATGTGGTAGCAGTTGCATTGAGCAGGAAGTGGAGACTTCCTAAGGACACCTTGTGTGGTTTTCGAGCAACATTTTTAAGTACTCTAAAGGATTCTAAGGGAGTTCTAACTGCAGAGAATTCAGAGGGTCTTTTAGTTTAATTTCAGATCAGGCCTTCACACATAATAGAGATTGTGAGAAGACAATCAAAGAATAGTAACTTGCAAAAGATGTTTAGAAAGTCCAAATAGGCCAAGAAGCAAAATTTAAAATGAGATCGAGGCGGAGCCATAGAGAAACGAGGGAAGACTATGCGTTAGAGAGTGTTAGTGAGCTTAAGAATGCTATTCTAGAAGAAGCTCACAGTTCAGCTACGCTATGCATCCAGGAAGCACCAAGATGTGTAAAACCTTGAATGAGACTTATTGGTGACCTGGGATGAAGCGGAAGATAGTTGATTATGTGATAGATGTTTAATCTGTCAGCAAGTTAAACCAGTTAGACAGGAGCAAAAAAGACTCCTTAACCCATTGCTAGTGTCGGAATGGAAATGGGAGCGTATTACTATGGTTTTTCTGTTTAGATTACCACGTACTTCAAATGGACATGATGGTACTTGGGTAATGGTGGATAGACTCACTAAGACAACACGGTTTGTACCTATTACAGCGATGTCTACGCTTAATCAGCTAGCTATGCTATGCGTCGACAGAATTGTGAGACAATACGGAGTGCCTGTGTCCATAGTTTCAGATAGGGATCCGAGATTTACTTCTAAGTTTTGGCCTAGTTTAAAGAAGGTTATGGGGACAAAGCTGAGTTTTAGTACAGCGCTCCATTCTCAGACAGATGGTCAGTCAGAGAGGACCATCCAGACCCTAAAAGACATGTTGAAAGCATGTGTCCTTCAAGTTAAGGGGAGTTGGGATACACACCTATCGCTTATGGAATTTGCTTATAATAACAGCTACCAGTCGAGTATTGGTATGGCACCATTTGATGCTCTGTATGGAAGACACGATATGTTGGAACGAAGTAGGAGAGCGGAAGCTTATCGGCCCTGAGTTGGTACAAGTTACTACAGACAATATTAAGGTAATTAGAGAAAATTTGAAGGTAGCACAAGAGCGTCAGAAGAGTTATGCTGATAAGCGATGAAAGGACTTAGAATTCCAGGTTGGAGATCAAGTTTTCTTGAAGTTATCTCCATGGAGAGGTGTCCTTCGTTTTGGTAAGAAGGGTAAACTAAGCCCTAGATATATTGGTCCTTATTAAGTAACAGCACAAGTTGGGCCAGCAGCCTACAGACTAGAATTGCCAGCAGAACTATCTTGAGAAAGTATATTCCAGATCTGACACATGTGTTACAAGCCCAACCCGTTGAGCTGAAAAAGACATGAGTTACGCAGAGGATGCAGTTCAAATCCTCGACAGAAAAGAACAAGTTTTAAGAAACAAGACGATCCCACTCGTGAAGGTTCGTTGGAAACATCACAGAGTGGAGGAGGCAACCTGAGAGTTAGAAGACTAAATGAGGAGGAAGTATCCGATGATTTTCACCTAAGAACTACTAAATTTCGAGGACGAAATTTCTTAAGGGGAGGTAGGTTGTAAACCCAAGATCTTTCTTTGGAAACCTCCTAATAATCAACCAACAAAAGAAAGGAAGAAATGAATGCTTAAAACTTGGTTCTCCTTGTTTTAAAAAGAAAAGTAATGAAGTGAAAGGCAAAAGGAAAACAAGGAAAGAAAGTTTAAACCATTTTGGTTTGGTTTGCTTTTAAAGACAAAAGAAGAAAAGGAAATGAAACAAATGTTTTATTTGTTAAGTTATTTTGGTTTTGCTAAGAAAAGAAAAGAAAAGAAAAGAAAGAAAGAAGATAAAGGAAAGAAAAGAAAAGGAAAAAGAAATGGAAAATGAAAAGGAAACAAAAGTGCAAAAAGACAAAACATTATCTTCCACCGATTGTTTTGTTTTAAAAAGTGTTTTCTCTTCAATTTCTTCTCTTTCATCACAAACGAAGCTGAAATTTCGTGGGAAACGGAGAAAGGAAGAAGAAGGAAGCCATTTTCCATAAATTTGGAGCTGTAGTTGCAGAAGAAAGGAGAAGAACTCAAGAGGATTCTTTATTGCAGCAAGGAAATCAACTCAGACAAGCTCTGATTTTCTGTTAATCTCGAGCTCCACAAGAAGAGGTAAGAGTTGAGCTTTTGTTTCATGAAAGTTGACTCATATTGGAACAAAATTTGTGAAGGAAGCTCGAGCCAATTCTGATGTTAAGTTGTTGTTTTGTTAAGAGGAAGGCAGAAGACAGAAATATGCTGTCAAATCCGAGAGGTCTCTGATGTTTTTGTTGTTCTGATCTGTAGAATTGGAATCAGAAGCTCTATTAGGTATGGTTGGAAAGCTTATTGAATTTCCTACAACTTTCATGACGGAATCGTGAATAGAAAATGATTGGAAGATGTTGTAAATAGCATGTCAAGTTTCGGGTTGCAGCAGAAATTCGAATCTGGAATAGCAGATGTTTGTTCCGGGGAAAGAAGCTTTCGAGGTATTTTTGAACCAATCTATTGGGAATTTCAATTTCATGTCTTCATATGACTTTTAGAGGATTCAAAAAGGAAGAGTTTGGTATAAATTTCACCCTGTTTGGCTACGTAATGAAGAAGTTATGGCTGTCTGCATACAGGGCATAAAATCTGTTAAATGCTGGAATTTTTGTTGGAGTGTTTTCTTGTAGTTTTAAAGTTAAAGCCATGAGCTCGAGGTTCTAAAACATAGTTTTGGTTTGTTTGACAGGCCAAGAACGAATAGGGCGAGTGTACGGGTCAAGACTCTAGTTCTAACACTGTGAGTGACAAAACCAACTTCGATAATGAGCTATATGCTTGAAAAATGCTTTAAGAAATGCAAGTTTTGCTGGAATGAATTGTTTCAAAGCTTTGTGTTTTATTTTTGAACACATGTCTATGAGTATTCTTGTTTTCCTAGAAATGTTTCAAGTGTTCATTGTGACCCTAAAAGTCTTTATAAAGTTTATACATGAGCATATGTCCAATGGTTGCCAAAACTTATGAAAATGTGATGATTTCAAGCCAGCATGTACTAGCAAGTATGTTTTAAAGATTTCAGTTTTATGAACAATTTGAGTAAGCTTGAGTTTTATGAAAGAGAAGATAAGCGAGGCATGTTCAATGTTTTCATGTGATTTTCTCGAGATATTGAGCCCGAGGCTTTATGGTACCGTGTGCACACAGTCTTATTCTCGTTGTCGACGTTGAGTGTACTCGTGACAACGGCTGTTGTTGTCGTGAGTCTTTGGGCGGGCCCCACTACGACAAAGACGATGGGAGAGGCTTTGGGCGGGCCCCATTACATCGTAGAATAAACGTTGGTGTATCTTGGCGTGCCTACACAACGTAGATTGTGACATGTTTTAAAAAGAATTTATATCATTTACATGGCTTACGAGATTTTAACGGTGTCTTGCTTGTTTTCATGAAAAGCTATAATGATTATACGATTACTTTTAACGCTTGATTACTGGATGCACATGCTCATAGATGGCCGGTGATATGATTTATGAGTTAGTAGTTTCCTTTAAACTCAAGTCACCTTCGAGCTTCATAGCTCATTCTTTCAAGATGTTTTCCCACTTTTTGAGGTAGAGATCGAGCTCCGGTGCTCGATAACCCGCCATAGTCATTGGAAGCTTCTCATGTTTGATATGTTGTACGTGGTTGGTGTGGTTTAGCAAGTCCATATGTTTGTAAATTATTTTAAGAGAACTATGTAGTTATAGTCATATGTGCTTTAGAGGTTGTGGTTGTTTAATTAGTGGTTTTGGACCGCTTGTGGTTACGATGTTCTTGCTCGTTTTAGTACCAGAAGAGACTTAAGAAGAGTTTCTCCTCATGTACGTCTTATAGATGTCCAGTTTCCGCTGTGTTAAGTTTAAAGTGTTCCATATGCGAACATAGTTTGTTTTCAGGTAAAGTAGTGTCAGCAGGTATTGTTAAGAGGTAACAATGTCTGTTGGCTTCATGCCGTCTCCCGGGCTAAGTTAGCTAGTGGTTCGGGAGGGGGTGTGACAGATACAAACACTGTGATCCTAACGTGTATGTGTAGATAACATGTGAGTGGGGATATCATATGTAATGAGATTACATAAGACCAGACCACGAAATAACAAACTCTAGTTGTAACTCCGTTGACTAGTTAGGTCTCTATTTCACTAGGATGACCCGGGAAACTTGATCTCAATCCTTTACGAACTCCTATTCGTGAGGGATTGTCCTTTGACTAGTATGGGTGAGAGTGGCCAGATTCGCCCACTCAATATGCCTACCTTCTTGGGTACAAGACCGAGTGAGCGGCTGGAAACTTAAATTGGCAAGATGGAATTCACTTATTCCCGCCTACTAGGGCAAGTAAAGGAATGTTCCCTTAAGTGGTGTCTCCGGGAGTTGAACAAAGGGCCTTACCCTCTCATTGAATCGAGAGGAACTCTGTTTGATGGTAGGACCACAAACAAATTGTTCGTTAGAGGAACACTGGTACTTAAGGCACAAGATGTAAACAAGGGATAAAACGACAATTTGACCCATCTGGTGTTACGAACATTCGTGAAGGATTGACTTGTTGTTCTTTGTCAATATCCGAGGACACAGGAAAACATCTGCAGTGAGAAGAGTGCAACTACGGGACTTTAGTGGAGTGTTCCCGTAATTAACGAATGTTGATTGGGAGGTTAATGAGATTAACCGAGCAATCTTGTATCGTTGGAGCTTCTGATTTGTGGGTTTATTAGGTCCACCTTCTAGCTCTTAAAGGGTTCTTAGATCATTAGAATTTGAAATGTTCAAATTCGTTAGGGAATAAACTTAAGGTACATTGATACGATATAATATATAGTTTTGGAACTATGTATTATAAATTTAATGTGAATATGATTCATGTTAAAATTATATGAGAGAATTAAATATTTGAAACGGTTCAAATATTAAATTCAAATGTGAATGTCATTCATATTTGAAAACAATAGGTTAAAATTGAATGTGCACTGGATGTACATTAAAACTATAGGTCAAAGGGATATATTGATTAAATGTGATTTGAGCCAAGTTAAATATATAATATTTAATTTGTTTCATTTAAATGTTATTTAAATTAAAAATTAAATTTGATTTAATTATTATTTTTTTATTATTATTTTAATAATAAATCAAGGGAACGTGTCTTCCAGACACGTTCCTATTATTCCTCTCCTTCTCCCTATCGATAGCTTAACAGGGAGAAGGGGGTGTGTTGATCAATTGATCGATCTGTGTGTTCTTTGGGAAAAGTTCCCTCTGAGCAAGAATTCTCGCTCTCTCACTCTCTAATTCACAATCCTTCCAAACTGTTGGAATCCTTCTCACAAAGGAGAGGTCTTAGTAGAACTCAGGGATATAAAAGGTGTTCTCTGTTGGTGATGTTCTGTTGGTTAAAATCATAAAACTTTTGGAAGTTCCTGAGTTGCTGAACATTTGAGCAAGGAGTTTTTGTTTTGCAAAACTACAAAGGTAATCCCTTTATCTCTTTATTAGTTTATTTGTTAATTAATTTAAGCATGTTTGTATGTAAACCTCCATGTTTAATTAGATTTAAAAGCATGCTTGTTCTGTATGTTTTTGTCAATGTATTGGCTTTTGTTTCAATTAAAACAATCAAGGAAATTACGATCCCAAATACATTCCCACTGCTCAAGGATATCAGATCTCCATCAGAGAGAGAGTGCAAGTACAAGTTTATTGTGGAGTGACTTGTAGTTAATGAATATTGATTAACCAGATCAAAGAGTTTGATCAGTTAATCTCACATCATTTGAGCTCATGAACAGTGCGTCCATTTGGTCCCTCCGTTAGCTCAAAATGGTAACATTGAGGGTATAAAGTTAGGAATGGAATTGAAGTTTTCAATTTTATATATGAGGTGCTATATCAATTATATGTGATATAATTGATATAATATATAGTTTTAATGTGCATAAGATTCACAAATTGAATGTATACTATTGAGAGAATAAAGGAGGGATAAGATGGTAATTTCCATCACATTTCCATATAAATAGATGCATAAGATGAAACTTTGAGTAAGTTTTCACAAATAACCCTAGAGTTCTTTCTTTTGTGTTGGAAGAAGGAAGTTTTTGGGAACTTGGTGTTTTGGAGAAGAGAGGAGAAATTGAGAGAGAATTAAGAGAGAGTTTTTCTCTTCTTTTTGGTGAGAATTCTAAAAAATTAGAGAATGACTTACTTTCCTTCTTGTAAGAAGGGTTTATATAATGAAGATAGGTGGAGTTGAAATCTCCACCTATTTACCATTTTACCACCACTATAGGTTATGCAAATCATATTTGTATAACCATATATTATAAGGTATCTCAAATCTCATATCACAAATAACATTTGCAATATTGTGGATTTATTAAATCGAATCACATCCAATTTAATATCTTTCAACATAATTTCTCCCATTAGCCATAATTCAAAAATCAGGCTAACCTATAGTTTATTATGAATCTCATTCACATTAAACTATATATTATATTATTCATATCTCATATAAATGACATAAATGCCCTTTTAGCGAAATTGAAAACTTCAATTCACACCAAAATACTACCTTTCTTTTAACCCAGATTGAGCCAACTGAGGGACCTAATGGACCTACAATGACGAGCTCCAATGATCCGAGATTAACCTATCAAACTATTTGACCATGTTAATCAACATTTATTAGCTGTGGTAACACTCCAGTAAAGCCCGTAGCTGCACTCCCGTTAGTGCAGAATATTACGTGTCCACTGATATAACAAATAACCATGAGTCGACCCTTCACAGGTTGTTCGTTGACACTACTAGGTCAAATTATCGTCTTACCCCTATGTGTACTTCTTGCTCATTAAGTCTCTACTGCTCCTCTAATAAACAACAACGTTGTAATGGTCTAACCATACACAACAACTCTCTCGTGCCAGTGAGAGAGTGGGCGCCTGTTGTCCAAGACCTGGATACAACACTTAAGGGAACAACACCTATAGTTTCCCTAAAGGCGGGAACGAGTGAATTCCATCTCGCGTAGTTAAGTTCCCGACTCCCTACTTGGTCTTGTCCCGAGACAGAGTCTCGTGAATCGTGACCACCCTCACCCGTACTAGTCAAAGGACAACCCCCCACAGACAGGAGTCCGTAAAACGCTCAGGATTCAGGTCGAGTCACTAATGGTAATCTAAGAAGTTATTAGTGCTTACTGTCAACGGTGGTACATCAGTAGTTCTAATAATTCACGATCCATACTTGTACAATCTCATTGCACATGATGCCCCGACTCGCATGTCAACCACCTGAACGAGTCGGATCACCTCGTTTGTATCTTATTACAAAGCGAGCCACATCCACAGTGTATAAAGGATTAGGTCTCTACCCTTTCCATATACTGTAGACCGTTTAGTTCATTTACTCGAACGTGATCCTTCTTGTGTGACCACTAGTATAACACAAATATCCTACCTCATTCCCAATCAGAATGATTGTTGGGATTTATGCCCTAAACTTGTGTAATTTTGATCAATTAAATAATGGATTATTTGTCTTGATGAAATTATAATTCTTGTTTTATAAATTCAATAAACTAAGCTTCAAGGTTATAATATATCTTGAACATCAATGTAGTGGACACTATTTGGATTGTGTTTAATAATATAACCTAAATGGTCTATGGTATAAGAATAACGTTGGAAATCTTATTCTGGTAACACCATGGATGCGACCCACTTTGTAATTATTAGAAATGAGGTAATCCAACTCATTCATGTAGTTGACATGCGAGTGGGGGCATCCTGTATGAAGAGTTCATACAAGACCAGACTGCAAATTATTAGTCTAACAAGTATAACACCGTTAATAGGGTAAGACTGATGATTTATAGACGGTCATTAGTGACTCGACCTAAATCTTAATAAAGTTAAGAACTCCTGCTTATAAGGGTTTGTCCTTAGACTAGTATGGGTGAGAGTGGCATGTAGCCGACAAAATAAGTCTATCTTCTTAGGGACAGAACCTCGTAGGCAGTTGGGGACTTAACTTTGCAAGATGGAATTGACTCATTCCTACACTAAGGAATTCGATAGGTTCTTCCTTTATGAACTGAATCCAGGTCTAACACAACGGGGCCCCGCCCTCTATGAGGGTATGAGTCTATTGTAGGACCTTAGACTTGTTGTTCATTAGAGGATCTGTGGTGCTTAAGGATCAAAGAGGTAATCACAAGGGTAAAACGGTAATTTGACCCAATAATGATCACGAACAACCTGTGAAGGGTCGACTCATGGGTAATGATTATATCAGTGGACACAATATACTCTACATTGAGGTGAATGCAACTACAAGTCTATAGTGGAGTGTCTTGTAGTTAATGAATATTTATTAAATGGATCCAAGAGTTTGATCAGTTAATCACACATCATTGGAGCTCATGAGCTGTAGGTCCATTAGGTCACTCAGTTGGTTCAACATGGTATTATTGATTGTATAAAGTTAGGAAGGAAATTGAAGTGTTCAATTTCATATATGAGATGTCATATCAGTTATATGTGATATAATGGATATAATATATAGTTTTAATGTGAATTAGATTCACATATTAACTCTATACTAAAGGGAGAATGAAAGAGGGATAGGATGGTAATTTCTATCCCTATCTCGTTATATATAGGTTCATAAAATGGAACTATAAAAAAAAGTAACCTAAGTTTTGAAAAACCCTAGTGTGTTTTTTGTTGTGTTGTTGGAAATGTTCCAAAACACAATCTCTAACAAACATCACATGTCACCTAAAGGGAACTCACATTCCTCCCTCACCCAGAGAACAATGGAGAAGATCTGGTGGTAGTGTCTTCATCCGTTTGGGTTCCAATTGCTAAGATCGTGATCGTGGTAGAAAGGAGCACTTGAAGAAAAAGTTCTTCAAAGGTAATATCTCGTTGTCCATATTATTATATGCTCAATCTAGATAGTTTAGTTCTTGAATGTAATCCTTCTAACGTAGTTAAGAACACGTGATTGAATATCGCATCCGCTGCGGGATTCGATTCCCTTCAAAGGATATCATCCACGTATAATATCATAAATGCAACAGCTTTATCGACGATTTTCTTGTATACACAAGGCTCCTCAACATTCTGATCAAAGCCATAAGATTTGATTGCCTCATCAAACCTTATATTCCAAGAACTCGAGGCTTGTTTAATTCCATAAATAGACCTATGAAGCCGACAAACCTTTTGATCTTGGCCTTGGGCAATGATGATGGAGATCTGATCTCCTTGAGCAGCGGAAACGTTTTTGGGATCTTAATTACTTGATTGTTTTGCTTAAAACAAAAACCAGTACATTGATAAAATATAAAGAACAATCATCGATTCTAATCCTATTAGACATGGAATAATTGCATACAAACATGCTACAAGTTTAAAGATTAAACTAATAAAAGAGAGCGATACCTTTGTAGACTTTCTCCAGCAACTTGTTGCTCCAAAGGTTGTACAATGAATCAATTGTCCAGTGACTTCTCTGTTTTCTTCCAGCAAGAACACAACCACCAGAGATCAACTTCTATGTCTCTGAGTTCTTAGATCTTCCTTGGTGGGAACGATCCAATAATTGGAGGTTTTAGGAATTAGAGAGTGAGAGAGAGAATTCAAGGAAGTTGCAATTCCTCAATTGCAAAAAATTATCAGTCAACCACATTGAGCAACCCCTTTCTCCTTGTTAAACTGTCGATAGGGAGAAGGTGAAGGGTAGTTTGGAACGTGTATGGATGACACGTTCCCTCATTTATTATTAAAATAATAATAATAATGTAATTAAATTAAATTAAATTATTCATTTAAATCATATTTAAATAATACAAATTAAATATCATATATATCATTTGGATTAAATCTCATTTAATCACATTACCCCTTTAACCTATACTTTTAATTTACAACCAGTGCACATTAAATTTTATCCTATAGTTTGCAAATGTTAATCACATTCACATTTAATATAATATTTGAACTCTTTCAAATATTCAATTCACTCATATAATTTAATATGAATCATATTCACATTAAATTTATAATATATAGTTCCAAAACTATATATTATACCGTATCTAAATACATTAAATATATTCCCTAATGAATTTGAACATTTTAAATTCAAATGATCTAAGAACCCTATACGAGCTAGAAGGTGGACCTAATGAACCTACAGATCAGAAGCTCCAACGATACCTAATTGCTCGGTTAATCTCATTAACCTCCCAATCAACATTCGTTAACTGCGGGAACACTCCACTAAAGTCCCACAACTGCACTCTTCTCACTGCAGATATGCTTTTATGTCCATGGATATTGACCAATAACAGCAAGTCCATCCTTCACGAAAGTTCGTAACGACAACTGGGTCAAATTATCGTTTTACACCTGGGTTACATCTTGTGCCTTAAGTACCAGTGCTCATCTAATGAACAATTTGTTTGTGGTCCTACCAACAAACAGAGTCCTTCTCGGGCCAATGAGAGGGTGGGGCCCATTGTTCAAGTCCCGAAGACACCACTTAAGGGAACATTCCTCTACTTACCCTAGTAGGCGGGAAGGAGTGAATTCCATCTTGCTAAGTTAAGTTCCCTACCGCTCATTCGGTCTTGTCCCCAAGAAGGTAGGTATATTGAGTCGGCGAATATGGCCACTTTCACCCATACTAGTCAAAGGACATCCCTCGCGAATAGGAGTTCGTAACCTGCTTAGGATTGAGATCAAGTTGCCTAGGTCATCTTAGTGAAATAGAAACCTAACTAGTCAACAGAGTTACAGCTAGAGGTTACTATTTTGTTGTCCGGTCTTATGTAATCTCATTACGTAGGATATCTCCACTCACATGTCATCTACACGAACACGTTATGATCAGAGTGTTTGTATCAAATACAACGTGGGCCACATCCATAGTTTAACCACGGTATGGTACCCAAACCTCATCCCCTAACTATAGACCCTTTAGGTTGTATCTCGAACCGAGATCCTTTTTATGTACATTACATTCACTTAGAGATTCATTTAACAGCCTTGGATGTTTAGTTTATTGGATTTAGGGTTTAAATAAAGGCAAACTCGTAGATAACGAACAATAACATTTTATTGAAATAATAACACTTTATTACATTAATTAGAACATAATTACAAACTACGAGTTTTAGGGCACAAATCCCAACAAACTCCCACTTGAACTAAAACTCTAGTGGGGTACAACATAATCTAAAACAATGGTTAGAGAGATATAAATACAATAAACTAGGGCATCCATATACCCCATTACATATCTCCGACTCGCCCTAGATTAGCCTATGTACATATCTCGTAGACCCAAACTTTCCAGATGACCCTCGAACACTTTAGTCGTGAGAGTCTTTGTAAACGGATCAACAATATTGTGCTCCGAAGAGATCTTCGTGACTGTCACATCTCCTCGTTGCACTATTTCTCGTATCAGGTGATACTTCCTCTCGATGTGCTTACCTCGCTTATGGCTGCGAGGTTCCTTCGAATTGGCTACCGCACCACTGCTGTCACAGTATAAGGTGATGGGAGATTCCATATTTGGAACAACATCCAAATCGATGAAGGAATTTCCTTAGCCAAACAACCTCTTTCATTTGTTTTCACAAGCAAATGACATACTCAACCTCCATTGTGGAGTCAACGATGCATCCTTGCTTGATGCTTCGCCATACTATAGCTCCCCCGTTAAGGGTGAAGACTGATCTCGATGTGGATTTCCGAGAATCCTTATCGGTCTGAAAACCAGAATCAGTGTATCCAGTAAGGATCAAGTCCTTAGACCCATACACAAGCGTATAGTCCCTCGTTCTCCTTAGATACATGAGGATATTTTTAACTGTTGTCCAATGGTCTAACCCTGGATTGGGCTGGTACCTACTGACTTTTCCCACTGCATAACAAATGTCCGGCCTCGTGCATAGCATAGCATACATCAAGCTACCCATCAGAGAGGCATAGGGAATATGTCTCATATCATCAACATCTCGAGGTGTCTTGGGACCTTCATTAAAGTGAGACATATGAACTCCATGCACTACTACAAATTATAGATTTCTTGACACATGCATGTTTTAAATTCTTGACGTTTTTATGAAAAAACGTCAAGTAGGACGAAGTTTTTAAAGAAAAACGTCAAGAAAAAATAAAAAACACGGAGGATGTCAAAGATTTCAGATTTTTTCTCGCTTACACTTTACTTGACGTTTTTTAAACGTCAAAGGCGCACAATTTTAGTACCTTTTTATTTTTTTTTAATATTAGTCCTCTCTCCTTCGTATCCTCTCACGCTCAAAACCCTCACTCGAAGTCTCGCATTAGGTTTGCCTCCGATTTGCCATTTGTCTCAACCAATCGACACTCGGTCATCTCCAAAACACTCAACCACCGCCCTAAGGTACTTATTCGTTAGGTCATCTGCTATTTGCCTGAGGTTTCTTTTTTCGTCTATCTAAGGTACGTATTTGTTTCTTTCTTTGAATGTTTGTGTTTGTCTTCCGTCTAAATTAATAGTTGCGTTTTTTTGTTTGTCACACCACCGCCCCTTATGTTCTCCGGTCGTCGTTCAATGTTTTTGCCTCAACCTGCTGTTGCATTTTTAGGTAAAAATTGAAAACCAACTGAGGCTTGCAATATCAATATTAAATGTATTGATGTATAAAATTTTCTATGATGTCTGCTTTGGTATTTATATTTACTAAGCTACCTCAAATGAGGTGTCATTATCTGTTGTCTACATATATTTTCTGATTTGCTACTAGGACGTTTCTTAATTTATATTTTTTTCATTTCATTTTGTATTCACTTCCTTTTTCAAAATTATAACTAACATCGCTCATATTTTCCTTTTATTGCCTCCAATTGAACCTATTTGTGTGCTGAATTAATAGGCTACACCCATGTTTCTTTTAAGGTATATGTACCAATGTACCAATCTTATTCCTCTGTCTCTTTTCTGTATCTCTTTTACTTTTTTTCACGAACAAAAATCAATTAAATTGATGTATGATACATTATGCAAATTAAACATAAGATTTTTGATTCCATGGGATAGTGATCAAGACCGAATCTATGATTACATTATGCAAACCTAAGAGTTTATTTTTTAAGTTAAGACCACATCTTTTAAGTATTGTGTCCGACAACTAAAGGTAGGAATCATCGAGCAAAACTCAACTCGTGAATTCACAGGTATTTACTTTTGACAATTAGTTAAGGTTTTATTTTTCTCTCATTGTTTAATCCAGGAGAGGAGATGTAATGATGTGTGGTTATTTATTTATAGATGTTGAGACATTGAAGCATCGAGACTCGAGGCTTCCTCTTGGGTGTTCCTTGTCAAAGTGTTTCGTGGGATTCTTTCTTCAAGACATATGTATGTAAATCGAAGTGCGTTATTTGGTATAAGACGTTTATGGCTTATAGTTTATGCAATTGTATATTTGGCGTTTTGTTATTTCTTTGAGCATCTATAGAGAAAGAAACTCTGACCTTTCTTAAATCATACATATTACGTATAGGTTTCCACTTGATGATATTGTACAGTTATATATTTTTTAAAAAAAAACATGATCAAGTCTTTTTATGCTTAGACTGCTTTTATCATTGATGATAGACCAAGAAAAGTCATTCTTAAAACTGCAGCCATAGCATTTCGTCAGTTCAAAAGTTGGTTAACAACAAGACATATTATGCCATTTAAGGATGAGCTTGAACTTTTGCTAACTCCACCAACAATATACTTCTACATTGACCATAATACTTGGTTCAGTCTGTAAGCTCGAGATTGAATTTAGAATTTGAGGTATGGAAGTTTTTTTTAATATATCGATGGTTATTATTATCTATACCCTTTGATGTCATTGTGAAGATTCCTGAATTCATTATGTTTCAGTTTTTCTTTGATGGACATATCGTATAGATGTGTCATGTTTCCCAAAGGAAGAAAGGACATTCTTGTTTGAGGCGAGAACAACTTTTCCTTTCTCTATTTTGACTTTGTACTACTTTATAATTTATTGTAAAAAATTTGATATACATGCTTTTGGTTTCTTTGTACTTAATGTAGTTTTAGTTAATTTGTAATGTTGATTATTCTTATTCATAGGTATTGATGTTAAAATTATATGGTTAGTTAGAATTTTTAGCATTAATTAGGTTGGTTAAAATCTTTAATTAGTACTAATTGGGTTGGGTAGACTTGTGTTGTTTACGTAAGTATCTAGTAAACAACTTATAAGATGGTTTTTGGTATTTTTTTTTTTAAATACATGTTGATGGACTACATGGTGCTCGATTGATTAAAATATGCAATAGTCAATGATTAGTTTTGGAAAACCATTTAATAACTATTTGGTTTTTTATTTTTTGTTTCAGAAAATTAAACCTATTAATACTACTTCCATCTAAGATTTCCAAGTTGCTCATGGCTATTTTTGTAGTTATGGTAGCCAATGATTTGAGTTTATTTGGTTTGTTTGAGTTTTCCTTCATGGTTATGGACTTAGATTTGATTTGATTCGGTTTGGTTTTCATGGTTTTTGTGAATGGTTGTTGAGTATTAGATACTAAGTGTATGTATATTGAGAAATTTTAGGCAATGAAGTTTTAGGAAAAACTCATGTTTGTAACTTTTTTAATAGATCTAAGTAAAATTTTAAGTGTATGTTTGTAACTTTTGTTTTGAAATAGTTTTTTGTGCCATTTTGTAACTTAACCTTGTATATTTTTTCATTCCTCTCCATGAAAACTCGGTTCTTATAATAAATAAATAAGTAAATAGTGGAGTTTTATGAGACCACTTTTTCTTCAATATTGTTGGATGGATTTAAATATTGCTCAGTTCACCATCTTTTGTTTGTGGTTAAAAGCTTAGAATTGTAGATGATGAAATTTTTTAATGGAATTAGAGAGCAAAATCAAACTGGCAAACATTATCACATTTACACTTCAAATGGAAGCTAGAAAATGATTAACTTTGCTACGTATTTTGACTAGGCAATGATTTTACTATGTTAACGTCGTGCTGCCAATCAGTAACTTATATTAGTTGTAGTGCAAACAACCTTATTCCTTGCTTCCATATTGATCTATTTGACATTTGTTATTTCCACATTGTATTAACATCACGAAAATCTCCCCTGTGATCCATGTTTGTTTTATATAGCCCTCCATTGTTTTTCTTGGTAGAGTTATTTGAAAGTAGTTTAGAGTCATTCATTTGAAATTAGCATCATTCAATATTCTTGACATGTTCTTATTGGATATATTAAAAAGTGTCATGGTTTAGCTTTATGCTTGTTGAGGAGGTTGTTCTTGATCTTGTTTGTGGCAATGTAATAGGGTTCATAATCTAATCTTTGAGTGTTATTATACTTTTCTTTGAGTCGAATACTTTTTTTTCTCACTTGCTAGGTGATAACCTTATCAAACGACATAAGACTAAAATTGGATATTATGTTGACATTGATATAAGTAAAGGATTAGTAAGTGAAAATTCTTGTTAGAAGAACCATTCATTTGAAATTAGCATCATCCAAAATTCTTGTTAGAGCGACGTTTATGACATTAGGCTAGATCTCATTCTCTCCCTTTGAGAATGCTTCTTAGGATTAGCGTGATGGTTGCTTTCCTTCACTATTCGGAATGTGGGGGAGTGAGTAGAGTAGGCAAATGGGCAGCCAGTATTCGACATCGTTGTGTTTTAAGAGGCGTTGACATAATTGAGTAAATTCATTTGTTGCATGTTTTAGAGTTCTGAATTATTAGAGGTAGGTTGCTTATTTAATATGTTTTTGCTCACCCTTGTTGCTTAATGTTGTGTTTGACAGGTAATACTCAACTACTTGGAGGGTAACAAAGGTGTTGCAGAATTATGGTGACGTTTTCAAAGTTTTTGTCATAATGTTGTCAATAAGATTCATGTTTAAACCCTTTACAGTGTGTTAGGCAAGTGAATGTAATGTTCTCTTGTTTTGTAAACCTTCTTGAATGCTAGTTGAGTTTATGACTTAGGATCGTTACAATAGTTCTTGTAGTTTTTGAATTGTCGACATGAGGTTTGATAAGTCCTTGTAAGTTTAGAATTGCTCATGAGCTTAATAGTTTGATATTTTTAAAGATGTGAATTTTGTTAAAGTGCGGAAGATTGGTTGATGAAATTATGCATTCTTCAATATAACAAATTATTGAAACACAGTGCAGAAAATTCAAGATAATAGGGAATATTTAATAGATTGAAAAAAAACACAAACCAACAAAACATGTATAATTAGTCAAGATGTAATTTCTATTAACATTTTTGAAACGTCAAGATAACATTATATTTGACTCATTTAAATCGTCAAGTAATTTATATTTGACATTCTTGAAACGTCGAGATAAAAATATATTTGACACATAGAAAACGTAAAGTATTAATACAACTTTGACACTTTTTCAAAGTCAAGATAAAACTACATTTGACGAATAAAAAGTGTCAAGGTTTCATGTTAAAAATGACACATTATAAGTGTCAAAAATGACTATACATAACACTTTATAACTGTCAAGTATTGTATATTATTCTTGACGGTGGATTCCTTGACGTTTTATAAGCGTCAAGAAACATAGTTTTTGTAGTAGTGAAGCCCCTCTTGGAATTCTGCATCGAATATCTTGACAACATTTTATCGATATAAGATGCTTGAGGCGAGCATGTAGCGTTACTTCTTCTTGCGATTCGAAAGATCTGAATCACAAGAACATACTGCGCCTCTCCCAAATCATTCATTTGGAATTGGGTCGCCAACCAATTCTTTATGTCAGTAAGGTATCCTACATCATTCCCAGTGACTAGGATATCATCCACATAAAGTACTAACAAAGCTACTTTGTCGTTGATGATTCTTTTGTAAACACAAGGTTCATCAACGTTTTGATCAAAGCCGTAAGACTTGATTGCAGTATCAAATCTTATATTCCAAGATCTTGACGCATGTTTCAACCCATAAATGGATCGATTGAGCGTGCAAACTTTTTGCTCCTGACCTTGGGTATGAACCCTTCGGGCTGAGACATATAAAAGCTCTCGTCAAGATTACCATTCAAAAAGGCAGCCTTGATGTCCATTTTCCAAATTTCATAATCATAAAATGTGGCTATGGACAAGAGTATCCTTATAGACTTCAGCATAGCAACAGGGGAAAAAGTTTCTTCATAGTCAACTCCTTCCCTTTTGGTGAAACCCTTTGCTAGAAGTCTAGCCTTAAAGGTCTGTACCTTTCCAGCTGCATCTCTCTTTCTCTTATAGATCCATTTATACCCTATGGGTCTAACCCCTTCATGTTGGTCTGCAAGTTCCCATACTGAATTGAAGTCAATTGACTCCTTCTTAAGGTCCATGGCTTTGATCCATTGGTCCTTGTCTACGTCACTCATTACCTGTTTATAAGACAATGGATCTTCTACGCCATCATCAGGTATGACCACATGAGTTTCAGCTAAAACCAAGTAGCGGTCAGGTTGGGAAACAACCCTCCCACTGCGTCGAGGCATTCCCAACGATTGAGAAGGACGAGACTGACTTGAGGTGCTGGTTCTTTCATCAACACTTTATGAAGGTCAAGCTTGATCAACAACTCTTGTTGGTTCATGAGTAACTTCATTTAGTACTAATTTACTACGCGGTACGTGGTTCCTCATGTGATCTTCCTCTAAGAACGTGGCATTTGTCGATACAATCACCTTGTTTTCTTGTGGGTCGTTGAAAAGACCACCTCTCGTTTCTTTGGGATAGATAACAAATTGAAACAATTTTGAACAAGGTTCCAACTTCTTTGGGTTTGTCACGAGCACATGTGCCGGATAACCTCAAATCCTGAAGTGTTGTAAACTAGGTTTACACCACTTCCAAAGTTCAAAAGTTGTTTCTGAAACACTTTTTAATGGAACACTATTCAATACTTTAACAATACCTGCTGACCCTTTTGTACCTGATAAACATACTATGTTCGCGTATGGAACAGTTTAACATAACACAGCGGAAACTTGACAACTACTAAACATACTTAAGGAGAAACTCTTCATAAGTCTCTCTTGAAAACTAAAACGACAAGTGCATCAGAAACCAAACAAGAAAAATCATTGTTCATACAACCCTTAATGTACAAACAACTATAACTACACAGTCCTCTAAAAATAAACTATAACACATAAGGACTTGCTATACAACACCAACCACGTACAAAGTATCAAGACTTAAGGAGCTTCCAGCAGGCTCGTGAGTGACTGTGTTCAAAATATCAAGTACCAGGAGCTCGATCTCTACCGAAAAAGTTTGAAAACATTGAAAGAATGAGCTATGAAGCTCGTGAGTGACTGTGTTCAAAATCTATAAATTGTAAAACATGTCACCTGAAAACTACGAGCATTTGCATTTGTATTCAAGCGTTCAAAGTAAACGTGGAATCATAATAGATTTTTAGAAAACCAACAAGTATGTCATTAAAATCTCGTAAGGCATATAAGTGATATAAACACTTTTTAAAACATGTCACAATCCACGTTGTGTAGGGCACACCCAGTACAACCAATGTTTACTCTACGATGTAGTGGGACCCGCCCAACACTCTCATCGTCTTTGTCGTAGTGGGGCTCGCCCAGCACTCACGACAGCATTGTTGTCATGGAGTACACTCAACGTCGACAACAGAATAAGACTTGTGTGCACACAGTACCATAAAGCCTCGGGCTCAATATCTCAGAAACATCATAAAAACATTTGAACATGCCTGCTTATCTTTTCTTTCATAAAACTCAAGCTTACTCAGCTTGTTAATAAAACTAAAAATCTTTAAAACATACTTGCTAGTACATACTTGCTCGAAATCATAACATTTTCATAAATTTCGACAATCAATAGACATATGCTCATGTATAAATTCCACCAAGACATTTAGGGTCACAATGAATACTTGAAACCATATCTAGGAAAATATTTATACTCATAAACATGTGTTAAAAAAGAAAACTTAAAGCTTTGAAATCTTTCATTCTAGCAAAACTTGCATTTCTTAAAGCATTTTTCAAGCATATAGTTCATTTTCGAAATTCGTTTTGTCACTCACAGTGTTAGAACTAGAACTTTGGCCCGTAAACTTGACCTATCTCCTCCTTGCCTGTCAAACAAACCAAATCAATGTATTAGATCCTCGAGCTCATGAATTTTAACCTTAAAATTACAAATACCACACCATCCAATTTTCCAGCATTTCACAGATTTTATATCCTGTATTCAAATACTCATAACTTCTTCATTACTTAGCAAAAAAGTATGTACTTTATACCAAATTCATCCTTTATGAAGACATGAAATAGAGATGCCAAACGGATTGGTTCGCAAATACCTCGAAAGTCGTTTCCCTAAAAACAACTTCCTGCTGTTCCAGATTTGATTTCCTGCTGCAACCTAAAACTTTACCTGATATTTACAACATCTTCCAATCATTTTCTATTAACGATTTCTTCACGAAAGTTGTAGGAACTTCAATAAGCTTTCCAACCATACCTAATAGAGCTTCGGATTCCAATTTTACAAATTAGAACAACCAAAAAACCAGAGACTTCTCGGATTTGACAGGAAATTTTGTCTTCTGCCTTCCAATTCACAAAACAGTAACATAACTTAAGAATTTGCTCGAGCTTCCTTCATGAACTTTGTTTAACAATGAGTCAGCTTTCAGGAAAAGAAAATTTCAACACTTACCTCTTGTTGTGGAGCTCGTAAAGTTCAAAACATAAGAAAATGGCAGAATGATTTCCTTGCTGCTATACCAACATCCTTTGAGTTCTATCCCTTTCTTCTGCAACTTTAACCCAAAAATTCACCTTCTTCTTCTTCCTTTCGCCTTCTCCCACGAAGCTTCAGTTTTGGTTTTGTATAGGTAGAGAAGAAAATGAGTAAGAAAGTGCTTTTAAAAAACTTAGGCGGTGGAGGCTTTTTATATTTTTTTGTCTTTTACCCCTTTTTGCTTTTTGCTTTTTTCTTTTGTTTTTTTTCTTTTTATTTCTTGATTTATCTCATTCATTTCTTTTCTTTTCTTTTCTAAACAAATCAAAATATAACTTAATAAAATAAACATCTCTTTTATTTTCATGTCTTCTTTATCTTTAAAGCAAACCAAACCAAAATTGTTTAAACTTTCCTTCCTTGTTTTCCTTTTGTATTTCACTTAATTTCTTTTCTTTTTAAAACAAGGAAAACAAAGTTTTAAACATTTATTATTCGCTTCTTTTGTTTTTTTTTTATAAGAAAATTCCAAAGAGAGATCTCGGGTTTACAACTTACCTCCCCTTAAGAAATTTCGCCCTCGAAATTTAGCAGTCTTTAAGTGAAAATCGTTGGGTACTTCCTCCTCATTTGGTCCTCTAACTCCAAGGTTGTCTCCTCCACTCCGTGATGTCTCCATCGAACCTTCACGAGTGAGATCATCTTGTTTCATAAAACTTGTTCTTTCCTGTCGAGGATTTGAACTGCATCCTCTACGTAACTCATGTCTTCTTTCAGCTCGACTAGTTGTGCTTGCAACACGTGTCGGATCTGGAATATATTTCCTCAACATGGACACATGAAAAACATCATGTACTCGAGATAGTTCTGCTGGCAACTCTAGTTTGTAGGCTGCTGGCGCAACTCGCCCCGTTACTTGATAAGGACCAATATTCCTATGGCTTAGCTTACCTTTCTTGCCAAAACGAAGGACACCTCTCCACGGAGATAACTTCAAGAAAACTTGTTCTCCGACTTGGAATTCTAAGTCCTTTCGTCGCTTATCTGCGTAACTCTTCAGATTCTCCCTGATTACCTTAATATTATATGTCGTAACTTGCACCAACTCAGGAACGATAAGCTTCCGCTCTCCTACTTCTTTCCAACATATGGGCGTTCTACATGGCCTTCCATACAGAGCCTCAAATGGTGCCATGCCAATACTCGACTGATAGCTGCTATTGTAAGGGAATTCAATAAGTGATAGGTGTGTATCCCAACTTCCCTTAAATTGAAGGACACATGCTCTCAACATGTCCTCTATGGTATGGATGGTCCTTTCTAATTGCCCATCTGTCTGAGGATGGAATGCTATACTAAAATTCAGCTTTGTCCCCATAGCATTCTCTAAGCTAGGCTAAAACTTAAAAGTAAATCTTGGATCTCTATCTTAAACTATGGACACTGACACTCCGTAATGACTCACAATTTTGTCGACGTATAGCTTAGCAAGCTGATCAAGTGTAGACGTCGCTTTAATCGGTATAAACCGTGTTGTCTTAGTGAGTCTATCAACTATTACCCAAATACCATCATGTCCACTTGAAGTACGTGGTAATCCAAATAGAAAATCCATAGTGATATGCTCCCATTTCCATTCCGGCACTGGCAATGGATTAAGCAGTCCTCCTTGTCTCTGTCTAACTAGTTTAACCTGCCGGCAGATCAAACATCTATCAACATAATCAGATATCTCCCGCTTCATCGCAGGCCACCAATACGTCCCCTTTATAGTTTTGTACATCTTGGTACTCCCTGGATGCATAGCGTAAGCTGAACTGTGAGCTTCCTCGAAAATAACATCTTTAAGCTCACAATCTACGCTTACGGGCCTGTTTGTACTTTCCAAACATTTTCTGCAGTTACTATCCTCACCATCTGTCTTCTCACAATCTCTCTGCTATAAGTGAAGACCTGACTTGGAATTGAGCTAAGAGGCCTCCTGAATTATCTGCAGTCACAACTACCTTAGAATCCCTAAGAGTACTTAAAAATGTCCCTCGAATACCACAAAAGGTGTCCATAGGAAGTCTTAACTTCCTACTCAATGCATCTGCTACCACATTCGCCTTACCAGGATGGTATTCTATGGTAGAATCATAATCTTTAATCAGTTCTAGCCATCTTCTCTATCTCATATTCAACTCCCTCTGATCAAAGATATACTTCAGACTCATATGATATGTCAAAATATGACACCTCTCACCAAACAAGTAATGTCTCCAGATCTTCAATGCTAGAACAACTGCTGCTAACTCAAGATCGTGGGTAGGGTAATTACACTCGTGATTTTTCAATTGCCTTTATGCATAAGCTATTATTTTCCCCTCTTGCATGAGCACACACCCTAAACTTTGCCTCGAAGCATCACAGTACATTACATACACTTTTCCCGTTACAGGAAGTGTGAGAATAGGTGTTGTAACTAATCTCTTTTTCAGCTCCTGAAAACTCTCTTCACACTTATCTGACCATTCAAACTTATCATTCTTCCTTGTTAAAACTGTTAAGGGTAATGAAAATCGTGAGAAATCCTCAACAAACCGTCTGTAGTATCCTGCCAAGCCTAGGAAACTACGTACCTTTATCGCACTAGTTGGTCTCTCCCAGTTAACTACTGCTTTCACTTTATTCTGATCCACACTAGCTCCATTTGCTGAGACAACATGCCCCAGAAACACTACCTGATTGAACCAAAACTCACATTTGCTAAATTTAGCATACAACTGTTTATCACGTAGTGTTTGTAGAATAATCTTGAAATTTTCTTCATGGGCTTTCCTGTCAACCGAGTAAACTAGTATATCATCAATGAATACTATCCCAAACTAATCCAAATACTTGTGAAAAATCATGTTCATGAGGTCCATGAAAACTGTTGGTGCATTCGTGAAACTTAATGGCATTACTAAGAACTCATAATGCCCATACCTTGTTCTGAATGTTGTCTTAGGAATATCTGATTCCCTAACCTTTAACTGATGGTATCCTGATCTTAAATCAATCTTAGAAAACACTGATGCTTCTCTTAACTGGTCAAACAAGTCATCTATACGGGATAAAGGATACATATTACGTATTGTGACATTGTTTAACTGTCTATAATCAATGCATAATCAAAGGGTACCATCTTTCTTCTTTACGAATAACACTGGAGCTCCCCAAGGCGATACACTAGGTCTGATGTATCCCTTATCAACCAGTTCTTGTAACTGCACCTTCAGCTCCTTAAGTTCACTTGGCGCCATTATATACGGCGCTTGCGAAATAGGTTATGTTCCTGGTAGCAATTCAATAGTTAACTCTACTTCATTATCAGGTGGTAACCCTGACAGATCTTCTGGAAAAGCATCAAGAAATTCATTCACAACAAACACATCTTCTGGTTTAAGTTTTTCGTCCTTCACCTCCACAACGTGTGCAAGAAACGTCGTGCAACCTTTCCTCAGTAACTTCTCAGCTTTTAATGCTGAAATCAAACTTGTATGAATAATCTTTCTTTCACCCCTGAAAGCCACTTCAACTAATCCTGGTTTCTTGAAAACAACTTCCTTTCTATGGCCATCGATTGAAGCATAATGAGTGAATAAGAAATCAATCCCTAATATTGCATCTAACACTTGCAACTATAGTGGAAGAAGATCCACTAATATATTGAGACATTCTACTAAGACCTCACAATTTCGCAACACTAAATTGACTAATAAAGCATCACCAACTGGCGTGTAAATAACTAACCTCTCAAATAAAGGTTGTAACTTTCTTTTCAGCTTAGTTAGGAATATACTGTGTAAGCCCTAAACTCTATTTTCTTTTATCATTTTGCACTCGTTCATGAAGTTTTGAAATATGCAAAATCGTATAGGTTGCACTAAATGATGTCGTGATCGGATTTGGGAATCTGTTGAATTTGGAGCTACAATGTGTCTAAGCTTCATAAGGAGATAGGTAAGCCATTGAAATAAGCATATTAAAAGTTGCATTGAAGTAAGTTAAAATCATTAGCAAATTGGAGAATTTTTAGGTGCATCATGTATTGAATGGAAGATCTTATACCTCACAAACATAGGATAAGTTGGCTAAATGCTTAGGGTTTATTTACACACTTATTGTGGTGTTTTAAAAAGGTAATTATGATGTAAATATTGAAATAGGAGTTGGCCAAAGGAGGTGAAGCATCGGAGTTAAACATGGCAAGTAGGTGCTGTCAAATTCCCAGAAAAACAGCAAGCAGCTGGAAAATGGGTCATCTTCAAATGATCAGATCTCTCAATTTACTGAGTCAAATTCGTTGATTTTGGAGTCAAACTCTCATAAATTGAGTGTAGAATACGAAATTAGTTTAATTTTGGGGAAATACATAGAGGACGAAGGAAAACAGTTCAGAATAGTGAGAGGTGTTCAAAGTTCTCGGGTAGCAGAATAGTGTGAAGAGTTCAGTCTGTTTTGAGCTCATTAGGAGGAATTAGAAGCTGCAACTTTGAGGTAAGTAAGCTAAGATGTTGTCCTTGAGGTTTATCAAAAAATATTTGGTGGTTGTGTTGATACATTTTGAGGAACCCATGCTGAAAGTTGAACCTGTAATTTTAGGTGTAAGGGAAAAACTGCTAGTAAGAGATTGAAGGAGATTCTCTTCCATTTCTATATACCTTACAACCAATTATGTGTATGGCTATTCTGAATTGAGTTATGGGTCTGAATTAGATCTGTTTCTAAGGTGCATAAGGGAAAGAATTGATGTTACTTATTTCATTTTTAGGGCAAACGGAGATAGGAAAAGTGTATAACCCTTGGAACCCTTTTGGTGATGTGAGTAACTCTATTTAAGAATTATGCTTAACCCATGTTTTTCTTCAAAAACATAATTGTTGATCATTGAATCTTGTTTGAACTAATTATGTATAGCTTCATGGAGTTTCTAACATAAAGTTCATGATGGAATCTAAGCATGCTTTGAATTTGTTGTAACTATATATCCAAGTATGGAAACTAAATTATGAAAGTATGCTTTCCTTTAGAGAATGTTTTGTGTAAATCCACTTGGGAACATGTTTAGATGATGATGTGAAAATGTCAAGAAATTGTTGTATGTGTTATAAAGACATGATTTCCACGGTAAACAAATTATGCCCTTGTTTGTGGTTAAGCCCTAATACTGAAGGACATAGAGAAGGTATTAGGAAAAACCAAAGGGCCAAATGTATTCCACGTGCACGTGAGAGAGAGGTATGAACCTTATTGGTATAAATGTAACTCTACCACCTCTATAGTTTGAAAGTGGTATCATGTCATTTGTTTTATTGTTATGAGCTTTTACATTATTGATCTATCTATCCACATCATAATACTACATTATGAGTTGTGTGCTATGCATAAGTGGTGACTTAAACCTGTAAATTGGAAGCATGGTTTGTTTATGTTAAGCTATTTTCTACTTATAGTCTGCCATTATTATGCTTCACCTGCGAGCTTATTATAGACACTCCTTTGGGCTTCCTAGCTCACGTTTTCATTATGTCTACTCTTCCCGGTGTGAGACGAGATTCCAGTGCTTAGCCTTGACAAGACCTATTTGCCACCACGCCATTTAGCTCCTTGTATATACACTTTCTTTGTATATGGCTTGTAGTGAGAATATATTAGATGGGTTGTAATAAACTTGGAAGCTTTATGATTACGTAAAGAACATAGTAATGGAGGTGAATGTGTTTCATTTATAAGTGTATATGAGGGCTTGATTTTGCTTGTTCAAACATGTTGTGTTACGTTTAATTTAAGTTAAGTCTAGGGTTAGTCAAGGAAAGCCAACAGGAGGTTTGGTTATCTTTGTCTTTGCATCTCTTCCTAGGTTAGGCAAGTAAGCTGGGATGGGGTGTGACAACTGGAAACAAAGGAATGCGTAGAACCTGGATCTATCAAAACACGTGCAGGTACATTACAAATAGATATCGTACTAGTAATCACATCTGGTGCATCCTCCGCTTCTTGCTGAGTCATAGCGTAGACCTTTCCCTGTTGCCTAGGTCTCCCTACAACTCCCTTCTGTTTTGCACCACTGGTGCTCTCTCCTGTAGCTACTGGAACTCTCGGCTGCTTAACCGTCTGGGACCCAACTCCCTGGTCCCTCTGTGCGGCTACTGTAAGCATTGGACAATTCCTCTTGAAATGCCCTGGGTGTCCACACTGGTAACACACACCGACACCAAAAAGACATTGACCTTGATGATTCTTGCCACAATTTGCACATGGAGTTCTCCTTGCTGCACTGGCAACAAACTCCTGCACTGTTTGTGGTCTTGTTGTGGATCTGGCAGACTGACTAGGTGCTCTTTGACTTTGCCTCTGATAGGCACTGCTAACATTCATATGCCTCGATGTGTGGCCGCCAGCTCGATTCTTAAAGTCGTGACAACTTGAAGCATTCACTCCGGGTGTGAATCTTCGTTGTTCGCGATCTCGAAAACTACTCGTTGTTGAAGGCCCACGAGTTGGCTCCATCGCCGATCGCGTGCATTTGCTTATACTCTGCTCAACACGTAGAGCAGTCTCTACCAACTGAGAAAAATCAGTACACTTAGCAATGGTTGTAACTGGGGTACGTATCTCAGATTGTAACCCTCTTTCAAATCTTTGACACCTATCACTCTCATATGCCACAATTACTTCAACATACCGCGATAACTCAGTAAACTTTCTCATGTACTCAGCCACAAAAAGTGATCCTTGCTTCAGTTCTAAAAAGTCATCCCTGTTTGCCTCCCGATAGGTGCTAGGGTAATATTTATCTTCGAAGATGCTTCTGAATATTTGCAAATCTTGGTGCGTGCATCACTGCGCCTGGCTAGTATTGACTTCCACCAACCCTCTGCTTCTTTTTTTAGCAGGAATGTGGGCAATTTGACTTTCCGCTCGTCAGGGCAACTCATTACATCAAATCATTTTTCAAGCATATTCAACCAAACTTCAACATCAGCATGATCTATGGAACCCTCAAACACTATGGCTCCTAATTTCTTCAGACGTTCTATTCCATACGTCTTCTCTGGGTCACTTGGCCCGACTCTCTCTAGCCTGCCCACCTCCTGTGAGGAAATGGCATGCTCCTCATCTCTGGCCTCAGTTTGGACTCTCGGAGCACTAGATCCCCTCTCAGATTGGCCTTGGGTAGTATCCTGCGTCCTGCCCTGATCCCGCACTGCGTGCTGCCGCTATTATGTGGTGGCATGACTCCTATAACATATCAACATATTAGACATACTATGGATACTTAACTCAAATACACAATACTAAACTTCTATTCACATTTTAGCCCTAACTGGACTTGCTCTTATCCTTACTTGAACCATACTCTACTAGTTCAATCTGATCTAACTAAATAACTTGCTATGACTTTTAATTTATTCTAAGAGCTAACTTGCCCTGTCTCATTCCCATGGAGCTAACTGCTCTGATACCAAGTTGTCACACCCCCTCCCGAGCTACTCCGCTAACTTAGCCGAAGGCGGCGTGAAGCCAACAGACATTGTTTACCTCTTAACAATACCCGTTGACCTGCTTTTCTTGATAAACATACTATATTCGCATATGGAACACTTTAACATAACACAACAGAAACTTGACAACTACTAAACATACATAAGGAGAAACTCTTCACAAGTCTCTCTTGAAAACTGAAACGACAAGTGCATCAGAAACCAAAAAAGACAAGTCATTGTTTATACAACCCTTAATATACAAACAACTATAACTACATAGTCCTCTCAAAATAAACTATAACACATAAGGACTTGCTATACAACACCAACAACAAACAAAGTAACAAGACTTAAGGAGCTTCCAGCAGGCTTTGGAAGGATATAAGGTACCAAGAGCTCGATCTCTACCTGAAAAGTTTGAAAACTTTGAAAGAATGAGCTATGAAGCTCAGTGAGTGACTGTGTTCAAAATCTATAACTTGTAAAACATGTCACCTGAAAACTATGAGCATATGCATTTGTATTCAAGCGTTCAAAGTAAACGTGGAATCATAATAGATTTTCAGAAAACAAACAAGTATGTCATTAAAATCTCGTAAGGCATATAAGTGATATAACCACTTTTTAAAACATGTCACAATCCACGTTGTGTAGGGCACGCCCAGTACAACCAACGTTCACTCTATGATGTAGTGGGGCCCGCCTAGCACTCCCATCGTCTTTGTCGTAGTGGGGCCCGCCCAGCACTCACGACAGCATTGTTATCACGGAGTACACTTAACGTCGACAACAGAATAAGACCTGTGTGCACACGGTACCATAAAGCCTCGGGCTCAATATCTCATAAAATATCATAAAAACATTTGAACATGCCTGCTTATCTTTTCTTTCATAAAACTCAAGCTTACATAGCTTGTTCATAAAACTGAAAATCTTTAAAACATACTTGCTCGAAATCATAACATTTCCATAAATTTCGGCAATCAATAGACATATGCTCATGTATAAATTCCACCAAGACATTTAGGGTCACACTTAATACTTGAAACCATATCTAGGAAAATATTTATACTCTTAAACATGTGTTCAAAAAGAAAACTTAAAGCATTGAAATCTTTCATTCTAGCAAAACTTGCATTTCTTAAAGCATTTTTCAAGCATATAGTTCATTTTCGAAATTCGTTTTGTCACTCACAGTGTTAGAACTAGAACTTTGGCCCGTACACTTGACCTATCTCCTATTGGCCTGTCAAAAAAACCAAATCCATGTATTAGATCCTCGAGGTCATGAATTTTAACCTTAAAATTACAAATACCACACCATCCAATTTTCAAGCATTTCACAGATTTTATACCCTGTATTCAAACACTCTTAACTTCTTCATTACGTAGCCATAAAGGATGTAATTTATACCACATCTTCCTTTTTGAACCCTCTGAAAATCATATGAAGACATGAAATAGTGATTCCCAACGGATTGGTTCGAAAATACCTCGAAAGCCTTTTCCCTAAAAATAACTTCCTGCTGTTCCAGATTTGATTTTCTGCTGCAACCCGAAACATGACCTGATATTTACAACATCTTCCAATCATTTTCTATTCACGATTTCTTCACAAAAGTTGTAGGAAATTCAATAAGCTTCCCAACCATACTTAATAGAGTTTCTGATTCCAATTGTACAGATCAGGACAACAAAAACTTGAGACTTCTATGATTTGACACCAAATTCTGTCTTCTGCCTTCCTCTTAACAAAACAGTAACTTAGCTTAAGAATTTGCTCGAGCTTCCTTCATGAACTTTGTATAAAAATGAGTTAGCTTTTAGGAAAAGAAAATTTCAACACTTACCTCTTATTTTGGAGCTCGTAAAGTTCAAAACATCAGAGCATGGCAGAATGATTTCGTTGCTGCTATACCAACATCATTTGAGTTTTATCCCTCTATTCTGCAACTTCGACCCAGAAATTTACCATTTTCTCCTTCCTTTCTCCTTCTCCCACGAAGCTTCAGTTTTGGTTTTGTAAAGGTAGAGAAGAAAATGAGTAAGAAAGTGCTTTTAAAAAACTTAGGCAGTGGAGGCTTTTTATATTTTTTTGTCATTTACCCCTTTTTGCTTTTTGCTTTTTGCTTTTGTTTTTTTCCTTTTTATTTCTTGATTTATCTCATTCCTTTCTTTTCTTTTTTTTTTTTCCTTTCTTTTCTAAACAAAGCAAAACATAACTTAATAAAATAAACATTTCATTCATTTTCTCTTCTTCTTTATCTTTAAAGCAACCGAAACCAAAATGGTTTAAACTTTTCCTTCCTTGTTTTCCTTTTGTCTTTCACTTCATTTCTTTTCTTTTTAAAACAAGGAAAACAAAGATTTAATATTCATTCTTCTTTTCTTTTGTTTTTTTTATAAGGGAATTCCAAAGAGAGATCTCGGGTTTACAGTCCTGGAATCTCAAATACATATACTCTTCACCTCGATCGGATCGAAGTGTTTTAATGGTTTTCCCTAAAGCATTCTCTACTTCAACCTTATACTCTTTGAACTTTTCAAGAGCCTCAGACTTGTGATGCATTAGATATAGATAACCATACCTCGAATAATCATCTATGAAGGAGATGAAATATTCGTACCCTCCTCGACCTTTAACATTCAGCGGACCACAAAGATCTGAATGTACAAGTTCTAAGAGTTCTATGGCTCTGTAACCTTTTCTTGTAAAAGGTCGCTTGGTCATTTTACCTTCCAAGCATGATTCGCAAGGAGGTAAAGAATAATCTTCTAACTTATTTAAAAGTCCATTCTTAAATAGCCTCTCAATCCGGTTGAGATTAATATGACTAAGTCTAAGATGCCATAGATAGATATTATTATTTGGAGAAATTATTTGGCTTTTATTTTGAGTACTAGCATTTTTAAACATCTAATGATTTAAAATTGCTTTGGTTTTGTTCGGTTTCAGTAAATACAAGCTATTTTTCAATTTAGCATAACAAATATTGACACCCTCTTTAAAAATGAACGCTTCATTATTCAAAAAATAAATACAATATCCAAGTTCTATTAAACAAGAGATAGAAATTAAGTTCCTTTTAAGCTTAGGAACTATATACAGATTTTTCAATAAAAGAAATCTATCTCCGAAAAATAGTTTGGCATCTCCCACTTGCAGACGAGGGGGACGGCGTCTCCGTTCAGACCACGGCGTCATCTCACCCTCTTCGAGCTCTTTCAAGGAACTCGTTGTGGGATTTTTGAATTTCCGCAGCGGAAGACGTTGTGAAACGCCGTTGATCCGTTGTGTAATTATTATATTAAAATTGAATCTATCTCATAGATACTAGGCTAAACATGCAAAGAAGAAGAAAGAAAGCAGATGAAGTAAAAGTACTAACCTCTTGAAGAACTCTTCTTCAACGTTTTCTCCTTCTCCGGTCACGATCTCTCCAGATTCCAACGTTCTCCTCGAACACGAACAACGATCCGAACAGGGAGACACCTCCAAAGGGTCTTCTCGGTTGTTCTCGGGAGGTTGAGGGAGAGTAGGTGAGACTCCCTTTGGTTTTGGGTGAGGAGAAGTTTTTGAGAGAATTGAGAGAATTCTAGAGAGAATTGTCTTGCTCTATTTTGATGAAAATCCAAAAATGGCAAGAAGTATCATAAGATGCCTTTGAATGCCTCCTTTTATAATGGTGTGTGGTGGAGTTAAAATCTCCACCAATTCACCATTTTTCCACAACTATATAATATACAAATCATATTTGCATATTATATAATATAAGGTATCTCATACCTTATTATACAAATCTCATTTGCATAAATGTGGAATTATAAATTGAATCACATTCAATTTAGTTTCTCTCAATTCTATTTCTCCAAATAGCACTAATTAGTCAATTAGGCTATACTATAGTTTATTATGAATCTCATTCACATCAAACTACATATTATGTAATCTATATCTCATATAAATGACATAAATACCCAAATAATGAATTTGAACACTTCAAATTCACAACAAACTGTAAACCCTCAGTTTGTCCAATTTGAGCCAACCGAGGGACCTAATGGACCTACACGTGACGAGCTCCAATGATCCGAGAATAACTTGTGAAACTCTTTGACTCGGTTATTCAACATTCATTAACTACGGTAACACTCCACTAAAGCCCGTAGCTGCACTCTCATCACTGTAGGACAAGTTGTGTCCATCGATATAACCAATACCCATGAGTCGACCCTTCACATGTTGTTCGTAGTCACAGCTGGGTCAAATTACCGTTTTACCCCTGTGTCTACCTCTTGCTCCTTAAGTCACACTGCTCCCCTAATGAACAACTACGTTGCATGGTCCAACCATAAACAACAACCATCTCAGGCCAATGAGAGAGTGGGGTCGTGTTGTTCTAGCCCTGGAGACAACACTTAAGGGAACAACCCCTCTAGTTTCCTAAGTCGGGAACGAGTGAATTCCTTCTTCCTTAGTCAAGTTCGCAGCTCCCCACGTGGTCTTGCCCCTGAGAAGGTAGGCATATTGTGGGAGCAACAGTCGCCACCCTCACCCGTACTAATCAAAGGACAGACCCCCGTAGACGGGAGTCCGTAACACGCTCAGGATTAAGGTCGAGTCACTAATGGTCATGTACAATTTTATTAGCTCTATACTGTTAACGGTGTTACATCAGTAAGTCTGATAATTCACGGTCCTGTCTTGTACAATCACATTGCACAGGATGTCCCCACTCGCATGTCAACCACATGAACGAGTCAGATCACCTCGTTTGTATCTAATACAAAGCGGGCCGCATCCACAGTGTATCCAGGATTAGGTCTCCAACCCTATCCATATACTGTAGACCGATTGGGTCATTAACTCGAACGCGATTTTCCCTGTGTGTCCATTACACACCGTTCAAGTTCTTAGTTCTCTCATAATACAATGACCCTGGAGCTTAGTTTATTGGATTAAGTTTATGAAAAATGTGAGATACAAAGTTTAAATAAATAACTCTTATTTATTACACAATGTTGAAATAAATAACTCTTTTTCATTTACAACTTGGAATATTACAAACTACAGGAGATGAGGACATACATCCCAACACTCGTTTCCTGAAATGAAGAGCAAACATGATTAGTGGCTCTTGAATCAAGTATCCAGGTAAAATCATTATTTTCCACTAAACAAGTTTCATGAACAAGTAAATCTAATTTATCTTTATTCTCTTTTAGCTCAGCAAGGTATTTTGGGCAGTTCGCTTCCAAGGCCCATCCACGTTGCAGTGGAAACATTTTCCTTTATCTGCAACCTTGGTTTTTCCCTTGCCTTTGTCAGCAGCATGTGCCTTCCCTTTCCCTCCTATTTTCTTCTTTTGGGTTTTCTTAAGCCAAGAAGATGAGCTACAGGACTTAGTCCTAGAGGTTGAACACTTAAGGAACCTTATGGAATGGGCAAACAGATTTGCCTCTCTATCAACCTGTCCCTTATTCTTCATAAGAGACTGGAAAGTCTGAAGTTCATTAAGGAGAGTAGTAAGGTTATACTCTATCTTGTTCATCACCGTATTGTTGTGGAATTGCAGGAAACTCTTCGGAAGAGACTTCAGGATGAACGATACTTGACTTTGCTCGTCAATGACCGCTCCGTTCATCTCAGGCACGTTGAAATGGACCATCAGATCAAGAACGTGTTCTCTCACCGATGACCCCTCCTTCATACAGGAGTTATAAACGTATTTGAGGGATTCGTGTCGAATCTGTCAAGACGGTTGTCCAAACATTTCCTGCAGCAAACTCATGATCTCACGAGCTGAGACCATGCCCTCGTGCTTTTTGGCTAGAACTTCAGAAACACTAGCCAAAATGTAGACCTTGGCCTTATGATTGGCCTTGATCTAGCGGTCGTACTCCTCCTTAACAGAGTGAGGAGCGTTACGAGCAGGGATCTAAGGAAATTCCTAAGAAAATACAAATCGTAGGTCGTCAACAACGAGAATCGTGTTCAAGTTGGACTTTCACGTAGTAAAATTCTCACCAGTTAAACGGTCGCTTTTAAGTAACGCTGTTATTGAAGACGACATGCTGAAAATCCAAAATAGTTCTAATTAGTTATGCCTTTTAACCCATTGTAAAACCAATCATATTTAGCAAAATTATTAAAGAACCCTAGTGTTTAAAGTAAACCCAATGTTTAAATTGAACCTTTAATTTTTCAACGATACTTCAAGGATTTAGAACAAAAGCCTCCGTCGGGCGGTCAGTCATTCGTCCCTTGAATTAAGACTTTCTTAGCCAAATTCCACTACCAGAACATCTCATGCCCCAATAGTCCTTAGGTATCGTTTGTTCGGTCAAGGACTTGTTAACTAGCTTAAGTCGTCCCGTAAATGTGACCCTACAATTTTAAGATCCAATAGGCCCGAGCCAACAGGCTACTATTAAGAAAGACAATTGATGGCAAACAACCTAAGAGACCCTATCCATTTCTGGAGTTCGCGGTGTTCCGATCCCTATAGTCAGGCCCTCCGTAGGGTTTGGCTATTCCAGGACAATTTAGTAGGCGGACTATAGAAATCTCACGGTGCGACCTAATGGAGGAGACGGTAGGATACGTTGACACGCGTCCAGCGCCCATTTACTATGGATACTTCCCTCATTCACCTTGGTATTGAACCATGCAAACACATACTGTAGGTGGACGCCCTATTGACGCCACGTAGCCGAGCTTGGGACTCACGGTGTGAACTCTTGAGGACGTGAGAATAAACTCGATGCGAACATCTCGTTTTCTCCCACTGAAGCTCCTAAAATTAGGGTATAGTTGTAACTTAGTCGGATTCTGGCTAAAAGAAACTATCTAAGTTTTTGTCTATTATAACTATTATAACTAGGTCTTATAACCTTATGTCTAGGTGAATAAATGTTTTAATTACCTAGAGATAAAATAGAACTAAGGTTAATTTAACTCAGGTTCCGGGTCAGTTCCTAGGTAGGAGGTGTCCCGTTAACCGTCAGCTTAAGTACCCCCAGCCTTAGACAAAACTTCACCGATAGAATTCCCTTATAACCAAAGTCCTAAAGTCCTACTGTATTTTAAACTATTTCAAAAAACTATGTAAGACTAATTTCTAATCCTATTAGAAATCAAAACATAGGTCTATATTAATTTTAAACGATTTAAAACTAATTTAAAATTTTAACCCAAGTTCCTATGTTTGCATGCATTTCTTTACTATAGGTTATGGTTTCAAAAACCCCTTTAATTTATAACTTTTATAAATTTTAATAATTAACCTATGATAAAGAATATTATAATTCCAACAATCATTATTCAAATTGGAGTTATAAAAGGAATTAAACTAATTGAATTATAAAATTACTTAAATAAAATAACATTTATTTTAAAATAAGTAATTTCATTCTCCATGCAATTTATTTTCCATATAATCTAATTATAACACTTATAATTAATTACTCATGAAAAATAAACCAATCATGCATTTAACCATATTCATATAAAATTTATATAAATAAAATGCATGATCATGCTTATCCTAAGGTGGGAAAAATCTAAATGACATTTATAAACACATAAAACTGTAAAACCAGAATAATTTGGCCCCTAAAGTACCAAAAAAAAATTACATTAATTTATTTCATGAAACCTGTCCAAAAACACCCTGAACCGGCCTTGAACCGCTGGAAATGGACAAAAACAATTGAACCAACCAAACAAGTCTGCAACTGCAGGAATGCCCCACGACGTTGCAACGCTGAGGCCAGCGTTGCAACGCCTGCATTGTCGTCTTGCGCGCCTGGTATCGGGATGGCATTGCAACGCTGAGCGACAGCGTTGCAACGAACGACCCCTTGAGCGCCCGCGTCGATAGGGAGCGCTGGCGTTGCGACGTCGTTCTTCGGCGTTGCAATGTTCTTGCTTCGGCAACAACTTACTTCCACAAACACAGCAACTTCAATCTTAAATTTCTCCTTCGATTCTCAACCGAATTGCATCAAACTAGCCCCGAACGACTCGTAACTCAATTACAGACTGAATTTTCCACTTTTTGGCCAAAAACGCAGGGGCCTTTACATACAATTTGATCAAAATCAAAGTAAACTAAGGCTAAAAAATTCATAAAATATTTTTATAGCAAACCAAATGCATTTCCCACCAAATCAATGCAATTTTGTTTCAAAACAAAACAATACAGGAATTTCTCTGATACCAATTGATGGAGATCTGATCTACTTGAGCAATGGAAACGTGTTTGGGATCTTAATTACTTGATTGTTTTGCTTAAAATAAAAACCAGTACATTGATAAAAAATACAGAACAAACATGGATTCTAATCCTATTAGACATGGATTATTTGCATACAAACATAGTACGAGTTTAACGATTAATCTAATAAAAGAGAGCGATACCTTTGAAGACTTTCTCCAGCAACTTGTTGCTCTAAAGGATGTACAACAAATCAATTATCCAGTGACTTCTCTATTTTCCTCCAGCAAGAACACAACCACCAGAGAAGGATCCAACAATTGGAGGTTTTAGGAATTAGAGAGTGAGAGAGATAATTCCAGGAAGTTGCAATTCCTCAATTGCAAAAAATTATCGGTCAATCCTGTCACACCCCCTCCCGATCCGCCTGCTAACTTAGCCCGGAAAGAGGCGTGAAGCCTACAGACATTGTTTACCTCTTAACAATATCTGAAGACCATGTTCTACCTAATAAACATACCATGCTCGTATATGGTAAACTTTAACATCACACAGCGGAAACTTGATAACTACTAAACATACATAGGGAGAAAGTCTTCTTAAGTCTCTCATTTGAAAACTTAAACGAGCAAGAACATGACAACTCAGAACATGCCAACCCACTGCTTATACAACCTCTTATGTACAAACAACTATAACTACATAACGACTTGATATACAACGCCAACCACGTACAAACTATCAACTTATGAAACTTCCAGCAGACTATGGCAGGATGTCAGGTACCAGGAGCTTGATCTCTACCTGAAAAGGTTTGAAAACATTGAAAGAATGAGCTAAAAAGCTCAGTGAGTGTCTATCATTAAAACATTATAAGTTCACAGGTGAATCATAACAATGGCAGATTATAAGTAGAAAATAGCCTAACATCTGTTTGTAAACATAAACAAACCATGCTTTCAATTTACAGGTTTAAGTCACCACTTTTGCATAGCACACAACTCGATATGTACAATCGTATCGAGGGTAGATAGATCAATAATATAGAAGCTTATAACAATAAAACACATGACATGATACCACATCAAACCATAGAGGTGGTAGAGTCACATTTATACCAATAAGATTCATACCTCTCTCTCTCACGTGCACGTGGAATACCTTTGGTCGTTTGGTTTTCCCTAATACCTTATCTATGTCCTTCAGTATTAAGGTAAAACCATTTACTACCCCAATACCTTCTCATTGTCCTTCAGTATTAAGGTAAAACCATTTACTACCCGGATACCTTCTCATTGTCCTTGATGATCGTGGATATCATGATTCATTCCCCCCCTAAGTACCTTCTCTAATGTCCTTCAGTATTAGGGGTTAACCACAAACAAGGGCATAATTTGTGTACCATGGAAATCATGTCTTTATAACACATACAAAAATTTCTTGACATTTTCACATTATCATCTAAACATGTTCCCAAGTGGATTTACACAAAACATTCTCTAAAGGAAAGCATACTTTCATAATTTAGTTTCCATACTTGGATTTATAGTTACAACTAATTTCAAGCATGCTTAGGTTCCACCATGAAATTTATGTTAGAAACTTCATGAAGCTATACATAATTAGGTCAAACAAGACTCAATGATCAACAATTATGTTTTTGAAGAAAAACTTAGGTCAAGCATAATTCTAAAATAGAGTCACTCACAGTATTAGAAATTAGAACCTTGGCTTGTAAACATGACCTATTTGCTCTTGGCCTGTCAAACAAACCAACTCAACTATTAGAACCTCGAGCTCATGATTTTTTACCTTAAAACTTGCAAGAAAACACACTTTCAAATTTTCCAGCATTTTCAGATTTTTTGCCCTGTTTTCAGACAGCCATAACTTCTTCATTACTTATCCAAAAATAATGTAATTTATACCAAACTCTTCCTTTTTGCACCCTCTAAAAATAATATGAAGACATGAAATTGAAATTCCAAACGGAATGGTTCATAAATACCTCGAAAGCTACTTTCCTCAAAACAAACTTCTGTTGTTTCCAGATTCGGATTTCCTGCTGCACAACAAACTTAACCTGATATTTAAAACATCGTCTTGCCATTTTCTACTCACGATTTTTTCACGAAAGTTGTAGGAAATTCAATAAGCTCTTAAACCATAAAAATTAGAGCTTCTAACTCCAAGAATACAGATCAGAAGAACAAAAACATCAGAGACTTCCCAGATTTGACAGCAAACTTCTGTCTTCTGCCTTCCTCTTAACAAAACAGTAACTTAACATAAGAATTTGCTCGAGCTTCCTGCATGAAATTTTCTTAATAATGAGTTAGCTTTCAGGAAAAGCAAACTTCAACACTTACCTCTTCCATTAGAGCTCGAGAAGATCAAAACATCGAGGCTAGTGCGAGTTGATCACCTTCTTTGCAATAATAATTCCCTTCAGTTCTTCTCCTTTCTTCTGCAACTCCAGCTCAAAATCAGAGCTTTTCTCGACCGTATAAATTATTAGGTATAAATGGGTCGCATCGACCATATAAATGATTAGGTCTCCAACCCAATCCGTATACTTTAGACCGTTCAGGTCATTAACTCGAACGTGATCCTCCCTGTGTGTCGGCTACACACCGTTCAAGTTCTAGTTCTCTCATAATTCAATGATCTGGGAGCTTAGTTTATTGGATAAAGGTTGTAAACATGCGAGACACAAAGTGATGAAAAAATAATTCTTATTTATTTCAATAAGGAATGTTACAAACATATACGAGATTAGGACAAACATCGCAACACACTTGATTTAAGATGTAACGACCCTAATTTTTAGACCCAAAACTTCTACGGATGTTACTAAGCAACCCCGTTACTGCCAAAATTTAGGCAGCATAACGACGCTACAAGGACAAAACCAAAATTTTTCCCTAACCTGTTTTAAGCATAACAACATTCAAAATGATTTCCAGAACACCCAACCTCCACCAAACTACTTTCAACAATGGGCGGGGTTCCCAATAGATAAAAAGGTAAACAATTAATGTAGAGTACTCCAGATGGTCAGGGGTTAAACATTGAACCAACTCTTATATAAAACTAATAGCTGCAAAACAAAAGGAAGAAGCAAAACTCAACCAAAGGTACATATGTGCAGCAAAATAAAAATAAGAGACACCTTACTTTTAGGAGGAACAATCCTAATACACCCTATGAATCAATCAATAGGGAAGTTAAACAACTAATAAAAGTCACAAACTATATAGAATATTCAGCGAAAATATTAAGTAGTAAAATAGCACCCTGTGAGGTAAATGACACAACAAAACATCCTCATACCCTCGCCAGTTGCCACCGTCGTCATCCATTCACAGTTCAACTTTTATCTGAAATCAAAACATTGAAAGAAACGAGTCAATATAAAAAATAGCCAGTAAGTTGCCCACTTACTCCAAAACCTATCTAAAAAAAAAAGAAACAAAAGACTCTTCTTCCAAATTCACTAAACCCCAAAAAGTCTCAAATTTAGCACACTCCACCATGAGCCCCTACGGTATTAACTCGAGTTGTACCTTTGATCCTGGAACTTTGATTGACGATTCAATGAGAGAAAGAAACTCTCACGCCACTACACACTGGCATAGAGTATAACAGGTACGTATCTGACACGCCCTATAGGGAATCGACACTAAGCCAATATGGGATAATGGAAAGCAAGCACTCCCTGACGTGGATGTACCCTAGGCTCTCACAACACAACACACTAGCATAGTGTAGTGAGGTACGTAACCAACATGCCCTATGTGGAATAACCCCTAAGTTAACACGAGATAATGGAAGGCAACCACTCCCTGATCTCAATGGGGACGTACCCCAAACTCACGAGCCTAACATATATCGTCAACCTAAAGGTTCTGACCAGCTGAAGTGTAACTCAGGATCCAGTGTCTACCAGTCCTTAGGATTTGTTCATGAGGTGTCCGGGTCCTACCTAGGTATTCGTAACGTCCTCGACCCATCCCAAGGGTTCCAATATCAACTAGGTCCTCTACCTAACCACGTGTTAGTTCAAATCATCAACCTATTATGAATGTTATGTACGCCCTGAGAAATCGACCCCAACCTCACATAGCCTCACATAATCAGATACATAACTTATGTAAACATGATAAAAACAAGACACAAACTCCGGCTAATATTCATACAATCATGTCAAAGATAAAACTAATAAAAACATGCTTAAAGTTCAAAAAACCCTTTAGATAACTAACCTAAGGTTCAACAATAATAAAATTTAAAGAACACACAAAAAGTAATGCCGTATGTCGTACTCCTTCGCTTATAAGTTTGGCGTTAATCCAAATAACTACTTACTTTAGTTTATGAGCACAATGGGATAGTTCTTGCTCTTGCTAGAACCTTAGTGTACCTACAAACCCCACAAATAATGCACAAACCTCAGTTGGGAATCAACCGCGTGACTTTAACCTTAAGGTACAACACATAAACGAACGTAACCAAACTGAAATGAAACATCCTTTGATAACCCCACGAGTAATTACAAAGCCAACCTAACAATCCTAGACTAAATTACAGAATCGAACAACTTCAATATCGAGGGCTTACCTACTGTTACAAGTCGAAAGTGTTCTCTGCATGATCTTAGCCTCGTACATCAAAGATTTACTCCTTAGCCAAAAGATTTGTTCCTGTCCACAAAAACAAACACACATCATAGAGATAGAGGGAGAAGAATCGGTTTGGGGAAGCGGGAGAAAAGAGGGAGTGTGATTGATACGGTAGAGAGGGATCGAGAGGCAGCGGCAGGAAACATCGCAAACAGCGGGGCACGACGCCGATCGAGGGGAAAGGGAGACGACACGGGAGAGGGAGATGCGAGGGAGGGAGAAATTGACAGATTCGGGAGAGAGAGACGGCGGTCGCGAGTGCCTTGACTTTGAGAGGAAAAGAAGGAGACGAGGGAGAGACACAAAGGGATGGCGACAGTCAGCTTGGACAGGGTGGACGGCGGGATCGGCGGTCAACGGCTTGCAGCTGGCTTCTCATGTGGCGTCCTCACGCGAAGAAGGCAAGGCGAAGGGTAGGGGGTCGACTAGGTGCCTGCTTCGCGATTCCTTTTCCCTTTTCTTATTTTTTTTTTTAAAAAAACTAAAACCACACCAAAACCATAAAATAAGCAAAGAGAAGTTACCCTAACTCCATCTCCAACACGCCCGATACGATAAGCAAGGGAGCTGACAAACATATTTAAAAGTGAGACTTAATTATTTGTGTCCTTGCAAGAACCACTAATTAGCCTCCTAGCCCAAAATTCTAAAATAACGAAACGAGCCCGAAATAAACTTTTGCAAATAATAAATTTACCTTGAATTATCGGCCGTCACACAACATATAACACACTTATTCTTCTCTCTCTCATTTGGATATCACCTCCTTTTTTATGAAATTACTATTTCCAAATCCTTTCCTTCTATGAATTGTTGTTTATTCTCCAACAATGAGATGTATCCATTCTCAGCTTCACTTTCTTCTACAATATGCTCAAAAGAGTTCTCATTCTCTAAGCTCTCCTTGAAAGTTTTGTTCATTTCAACATTTTGAGACGAATTCAAAACCCCAATCAGCAGAACATTCTTCTAAATCATCAAAATATTGCATGGTATTGAACACATTAAAGGTTACATGTTGATCATTCATTCTCATGGTAAGCTCTCCTGTTTCGACGACAATCAACGTTCTACATGTAGATGAAAAATGGCCAACCCAAGATAATAAGAACCTCTGCATTATCTTCCTAGTCCAATATGATGAAGACTGCAGGAAAGATGAATTTAACACAAGAACATCTTAAATTTTTCCTTAAGGATGAGTATAAGAACGATCCGCTAGTTGAAGAGTGATTGTAGTGGGTCTTGCTTCTCCAATTCCATGCTTTTTAAACACGAACATAGGAATCAAGTTTATGTTTACTCCCAAATCACATAAAGCCCTTCTATTATATGTCTTTCGAATAGAGAATGGAATACTGAAAGTACCAGGATCCTTTAATTTAGGAGGAAACATACCTTGAAGGATTGAATTACAATATTTTGTAAGAGCTACTATTTCAAATTCTCAAAGTCTCCGTTTGTTCTTCCACATATCTTTCATGAACTTGGCATAATTGGACATTTTCTTCAAGGATTCAACAAGTGGAATATTAATGTGCAATTCCTTCAATATTTCTTGAAATTTTTCAAAGTGCTTGTGTTGTTCCTTCTTTATAAATCGTCGAGGAAGAGGAGGTGGTGATGTCGTATTCACTTGATGGTTGGGTGTTATTGTGGCAATGCTATAACATTTTTTACAACATTATTATGAACATTTTCCTGATGTTGAGGAGTTGCTACAACATTTTCCTCGTTGTTCCCACATCTTGCTTTATTTTTACTGCCCTCAACTTTCTTTTGGATTGAAGTGGGCTTTTTCACCTTAGGAGCCTTAGTTTTTAGCTCCTCTAACTCTTTCCCACTTCGAAGATGGATTGCCTTACATGATTCCTTACCTTTGCTTCTTAGTTTTTCAGTATCACTTGGCAAGGTGCCTTAAGCTCTATTATTTAAGGCTGAAGCTAGTTGACCCACTTGTGTTTCGAAGTTTCTAAAAGCAGTGGCTTTACTTTTGACTATGGCATCAGTCTTGGCCACGTGTTCTTTCAGCAAGGTCTCAAGTGAAGATGCATAGTCATGAGTTTGTACCTTAGGAGGCTGAAAATTCTGCTGAGGATAACCTTGTTGCTTACATCCTGGAGGTATAAAAGGTCTCATCTGTTGACTAGAAGGCCCAATCCTTGATTGATCCATGAAAAGTTTGGATGAGGTCTCCAACCTTGGTTATATGTCTTCGAATAGGGATTAAAATTCTTTTTCTACCCCATATATTTCACAGATGACAAATTTGATGGGCATAATTTCAAACTGTTGTTAGGAGTAGCAATTTGTGCTACCAGATTCACTACACTTGTATCTTGCACCCTTTCTTCTTGGTGAGTCGGGTTAAGGCGTGAGGTACGCCACTAATAGTTATTCTTTGCAATATTCTCTAAATATTATAGGCATCATTTTATGTCTTCGACATTAATGCTCCTCCAGCTGAGACATCCACGACAATGATGGAAATCTGATATCCTTGAGTAGTGGAAACATGTTTGGGATCGTAATTTGCTTGATTGTTTTAATTGAAACAAAAACTAATACATTGACAAAAACATACAGAACAAGCATACTTTTTAATCTAATTAAACATGGAAGTTTACATGCAAACATGCTTAAATTTATTTAACAATTAGACTAATAAAAAAGATAAAAAGATTACCTTTGTAGTTTTGCGGAACAACAACTCCTTGCTCCAATGTTCAGCAACTCAGGAACTTCCAAAAGTTCTCTGTTTTTCACCTACAGAACACCACAAAAAGAGAACACCTTCTATATCTCTGGATTTTTAGATCTTCCTTGGTGGGAAGGATTCCAACAATTGGAAGTTTTTAGGAATTAGAGAGTGAGAGAGAGAATTCCAACAGAGACAACTCTACCCAAAGTTACAGATCGTTCAACCGATTAACTCACCTCCTCAGCGTTGCAACGCCATCGACAGATTCCATATTTGATACGCGCCTAGGGTACAACATTGCAACGCTGCACCGATTCCTTCTATAAATATATCCTTATGATTTCATTACAGGGGAGCCGAATTTGGTAGACAATCCACCCTAATTTCGAAATACACTTTGTAAGAAGAGAGAAAAGAGCGTTTTTAGGAGCCAAAGCACTCGTGGAGGTTCGAGATCGAAGACGAGAGCTCAGAGACGAAGGACCGACATCGACACGTAAGTTTAATTTCTCTTTCTTTCAATTTGTAATAGCGTTCTAAGACGTTTCCTACATGTTTAGCTTTGTTTTCATGTGATTTAGAGTAGCTAAATGTTGTAGTTAGGATTTGATTTGCTTATTAAGACTTCTTTGCCATGTATTGACGTATGTCTTGATCTTTATTTTTGGCAATTCATTCTTAATTTCATTTATATCTTTGGTTTAAGCGGACTCGAGAGAAAAGGCTTAAGTTAGAACAAGGTTGTCAAAACCCTTAGAATTCTTGCATGAGAATGACTTGGAAGTTTAAGAGAAACACATAAAGAAGTTTCTTAATGTCCTGCATGCATAGATTTTATATGGAGACTATAGGATTTATTGTATGTGCGAGGCTCTTGAGAAATCAAGAGACTTTCTTGAGTAATTTACTTCTTTTTTATAAATTCATCTCATTTATTCATTGCATGTGTAATTAAGTGTTGAGTGGCAAGGTCAATTTCCTTTAAATCTATCAATTCGTGTCTCGACATGTTTGTTTGTCTTTAATTCTTGTTTCACCACCCATCCATGTCATGTTTCTTTAGCTAAAATTGAGAAAAAATATCTTGATAATTAATTAATCTAGACAACCCATTTCTGAGGACGATACTCTGTACTCAAATCACTATACTAAAACTTCACCCGTACACTTGCAGTATTGCAATATAATTTTACGCAACACGTAGACAAGTTCCCAGCTCCCCACGTGGTCCTGTCCACTTAAGAAGATAGGCATATTGGACGAGCAACAGTGGCCACCCTCACCCGTACTAGTCAAAGTACCGATCTCTGCAGACAAGAGATTAAGAGTTAATGAATTCATACTGAAAAATTGTAATTGAATGCCTAATGGAATAAGAGTTATTTTAAGATTAGGGTCTTGTCGAGAAAGTCTCGACCCAAAGGAGGAGTGGGTTTGTCTACCCTACGTGGCGGTCATTCTAAACCTTTGGGGTATCATTGCTAATTTTTAATGACATAGGGATCATATGATAACAAATTTTGTAAAAGCTTATTGGATTTTGCAAAAAGTTTTTTGCGAGACTGATACAAAGTTTTTCATTTTTTCAGCAACAAAATATCAAACGCTTTTAACGCTCCTTTAGCTTTCGTTAAGTTAGTCGGCAATAATTTTTCGTGCAAAAATAATATTAACACGATTTTGCTAAATGACGACCAAGAGTTTGCGCTCACTAAGGAGGGTCCAACACTCCTATTTAACGACCTTCAAACCTTTTTCACCCTTGATGCAAACTAGTGGACAAGAAAAGTTGAGTCAAGTGTTTCCTTTAGTCCATTCCACAGGGGTTTGACCTCTGTGAAAAAAGTTTGTAGACTCTTAAAGCCCGAAAGGGAAGAAGGAGAAGTTGAAGGAGATTAGTGTTGACCGCGCTGCCGCTCTAAAGGCAAAGAGATCAATGAATATGCCAGAAAGTGTTTATACTTCAACGGGGACAGACACCTGAAAAGGAGTTGCCCCAAGTTCCTTGACGTAAGGAAGATGACCGGTAAATGTGATTTACTTGTCACAAAAACTTGTTTAGTGAATAGTAGAGACTCTGTCTGGATACTGGATTTAGGCAGCACTAACCATGTTTACTCTTCTTTTCAAGGATTAAGTTCTTGGCAGCGGTTGCAATAGGGTGAAGTTGGCACGGTGAAGTTGTTCTTTGGCGGAAAGTACCTCTGATTGGATAATATGTACAGAGTTCCTTGGTTTACTAGAAACCTTGTTTCAAATTCCTGCCTATTAGAATAACATATTTTTGTTTCATTCAAGAGTAATAAAGCGTTTATTTCTCGAAATGGAAATTTTATTTGTTCAGATTCTATGGAAAACAATGTATATGTTTTGAATCGTAATTCGGTAAAAAGTGTTTTGACTACCAAATTGTTTAAAACGGTTGAAACAAGAACTAAGAGATTAAATGATTCTCCAAAAGATAGCGTCCATCTTTGGCTTCTAAGTATAGGCCACATAAATCTCAACAGGATTGAGAGACTGGTGAAGAGTGGACTTCTAAGCGAGTTGGAAGAAAACTCTTTACCGATTTGTGACTCATGCCTTGAAGGCAAAATGACCAAACGTTCATTTAGTGGAAAAGGATATAGATCCAAGGAGCCGCTTGAGCTTATACATTCTGACCACTGTGGTCCGATGAATGTTAAACCACGAGATGGTTACGAATACTTTGTATCTTTCATAGATGACTATTCGAGGTATGGGTACATTTACCTAATGTATAGGAAGTCTGAAACTATTGGAAAGTACAAGGAGTTCTAAACTGAGGTTGATAAGCTGTTACGTAAAACTATAAAAACACTTCGATCGGATCGAGGTGAAGAGCACATGGACACTGAATTCAAGGACTATACGGGTGAACATGGAATTACGTCCCAACTCTCAGCACCTGGTATGACACTACAGAATGGTTTATTGGACATGGTTCGGTCGATGATGAGCTATGTTCATCTCCCTAATTGTTTTTGGGGTTAAGCAGTGGAGACTGCGGTATACATTTTGAACACAATTTCGTCGAAAAGTGTTTGTGAAAAAACTTTCAAACTCAGAAGGGTTGTAAAACCAGTTTACGTCATTTCAAAATTTATGGATGTCCAACCCATGTGTTGGTATCAAACCCAAAAACGTTGGAACCCCGTTGAAAGTTGTGCCTCTTTGTAGTTTACGAAAAAGAGGCTAGGGGTGGTTTATTTAACGATCCTAAGGATAATAGGGTGCTTGTGTCGATAAATTCCACATTCCTTGAGGAAGATCACATCATGGATAACTTACCAATGAGTAAGATTGTCTTTGAATGAAATGGGGGTTCATCGACAAGAGTTCTTTGATGGTGCTAGTACGTAAATAAGTGTTGTTGATCCTAGCTCGTCTAGTCAAGTTCGTTACCAAGAGATGGGATTGCCTCAACGTAGTGGCGGTGGTCGTGAGACGGCTGAACATTACAATCTGGTTTCATTGAAACTCAAGTTGTCGATCCCGATGATGGTGTGAGAATCCATTGATCTATGATCATGCAATGGAAGACGCGTTGACAAGGGCGAATGGATTAAAGATGTGGACAAAGAAATGGAGTCGATGTACTTGAATTACATGCGGGAGCTCGTGGACCAACCGGATGGGGTTAAACCTATTGGTTACAAGTGGATCTACAAGCGTAAACGTGGCGTAGATGGAAAGGTGCAGACCTTCAAATATAGACTAGTGGCAAAGGGTTTTACCCAGGTGGAAGGAGTTGACTATGAGGAAACCTTTTCACCTGTTGCCATGGTAAAGTCGATTAGAATCCTTCTGGCCATTGCCACATATTATGACTATGAGGTATGGCAGATGGATGTCAAGACCGCCTTTCTGGATGGCAACCATGACGAGACCATCTACATGCACCAGCCCGAGGGGTTCATTGCCCAGGGCGAAGAGCAAAGAGTTTGTCGGCATCAAAGGTTTATTTATGGACTGAAACAAGCCTCGAGGTCTTGGAATATAAGGTTTGATGAGGCGATCAAATCTTTTGACTTTGATTAAAATGTTAACGAGCCTTGTGTCTACAAGAAAATCGTTAACAGTACTTTCGCATTTCAAATATTGTATGTGGATGATATCCTTCTCACTGGGAATGAGGTAGGATTTCTTAGTGACATTAAGGAATGGTTGGCTTCGCAATTCCAAATGAAAGATTTGGGAGAGGCACAGTATGTTCGAGGTATCCAGATTGTCCGAAACCGGAAGAACAGAACGCTAACCATGTTTCAGGCGTCTTATATTGATAAGATGTTGTCTAGATATAAGATGCAGAACTCCAAGAAGGGCTTGTTGCCTTTCAGGCATGGGGTTCAATTTGAAGGGATTTTGAATTCCTGCAGCGGAAGACGTTGTGAAACGTCGTTGATCCGTTGTGTAATTCCTATCTTAAAATTAAATCTATCTCATAGATCCTAGGCTAAACATGCAAAATAATAGAGAAAAAAGTAACTATAATGGATACTAACCTCTTGAAGAACACTTCTTCAACGTTTTCTCCTCCTTCGGTCACGATCTCTCTAGATCAAACGTTCTCCTCGAACACGAACCACGATCCGAACTGGTAGACACCTCCAAAGGGTCTTCTCGGTTGTTCTCGGGAGGTTGAGGGAGAGTAGGTGGGACTCTCTTTGGTTTTGGGTGAGGAGAAGTTTTAGAGAGAATTGAGAGAAAATGAGAGAAACTCACTTACTCTTTTTGGAACAAAATCCAAAAAATGGTAAAAAAAATATACCAAAGGCTTCTTGCAAAGTCTTTAAATACTATTGTGTGATGGAGTTAAAACCTCCACCAAATCACAATTTTACCACAACCATATAATATACAAATCACATTTGCATATTATATAATATAAGGTATCTCATACCTTATTATACAAATCTCATTTTCATAAATGTGGAATTATAAATTGAATCACATTCAATTTAATTCCTCTCAATTCTATTTCTCCAAATAGCACTAATTAATCAATTAGTCTATACTATAGTTTATTATGAATCTCATTCACATCAAACTATATATTATGTCATCTATATCTCATATAAATGACATAAATACCCAAATAATGAATTTGAACACTTCAAATTCACACCAAACTGTAATCCCTCAATTTGTCCAATTTAAGCCAACCGAGAGACCTAATGGACCTACACGTGACGAGCTCCAATGATCCGAGACTAACCTGTCAAACTCTTTGACCCGGTTATTAAATTTTCATTAGCTACGGTAACACTCCACTAAAGCCCGTAGCTGCACTCTCATCACTGTAGGACAAGTTGTGTCCATCGATATAACCAATACCCATGAGTCGACCCTTCACAGGTTGTTCGTAGTCACAACTGGGTCAACTCTCTCTCGAATTCTTTTTTTCCATTAAAAAAGGTTTTCTCTCAAATTCTCTCTCAATTCTCTAAAAATTCTCCTCAACGAAAATCCAATGGTAGTCCCACATACTCTCCCTCAACCTCATGAGAACAATCGAGAAGACGTTTTGGAAGTGTCTTGCAACACTGTTCGAGGTTTGATTCGAGGAGATTGTTGGTTGGAGAGAGATTGTGACCGGAGGAGGAAAGTGTTGGAGAAGAGTTTTTCACAAGTAAGTAACTTATCATCCTTACCTTTTTGTTGTTCTTATTTGCATGTTTAACCTAGAATAAAGTACTTTAGTTCGATTTTAAGATATCAATTACACAACGGATCAATGACGTTTCACAACGTCTTCCGCTGCGGGGATTCCAAATCCCTTCACAAAGGGGTAATCACATGGGCAAAACTGTAATTTGATCAATCTATGATTACGAACAACCTGTGAAGGGTCGACACATGGGTAATGATTATATCAATGGACTCAATATAATCTACAGTGAGGAGAGTGCAACTGCATGTCTATAGCGGAGTGACTTGAAGTTAATGAATATTGATTAACCACATCGAAGAGTTTGATCAGTTAATCTCACATCATCGGAGCTCATGAACTTTAGGTCCATTAGATCCCACCGTTGACTCTACATGGTAACTTTAAGTGTATAAAGTTAGGAATGAATTTGAAGTGTTCAAATTCATATATGAGGTATTATATCAAATATATGTGATATAATTGATATAATATATGAAGGGAAAAATGAATCCCGCAGCAAAAGCGATTGTGAATCGCGCGCTCTTGATTTAGTTACAACGATCTAATTCATGAACGTAAACAACAAGATTAAGAATAGAACAAAATGGACAGAAAGAAATGTTACCTTTGAAGAACCTTTCTTGAAGGGCTCATCTCTCCCACGATCACGATCTCTGCAACTGGAACACAAACAGACAAAGACACGACAACTGGATCTTCTCCGTTGTTCTCTAGGTGAGGGAGGAATGTGAGTTCCCTTTAGGAGAGGTGAGGTATTTTGTGAGAGAGATGTGTGTTTTCGAACCCTTCCAACAACACAACAAAGAGATTCAAAAACTTATTACCTAATTAAATCTCATGCAACCATATATATAGGGGAATAGGATTGAAATGACCATCCTACCCCTCCTTTATTCTCTCTTTAGTATATGGTTTATATTTGAATCTAACTCATAATAAAACTATATAGTATATGAATTATATCATATATAATCGATATAACACCTCATGTATGAAATTGAACACTTCAATTTCATACCTAACTTTATACCCTCAATGTTCGCATGTTGAGCCAACAGAGGGACCTAATGGACCTACAGTTCATGAGCTCCAATGATATGAGATTAGCTAATCAAACTCTTTCATCTAGTTAATCAATATTCATTAACTACAAGTCACTCCACTATAGACTTGTAGCTGCACTCTCCTCACTGTATATATTATTGTGTCCACAGATATAGTCATTACTCATGAGTCGACCCTTCAAAGGTTGTTCTTTATCACGGCTAGGTCAAATTACCGTTTTACCCCTGTGATTACCTCTTTGCTCCTTAAGCACCACTGATCCTCTTATGAACAACAAGTCTAAGGTCATACCTTAGACTCAAACCCTCATAGAGGGCGGGGCCCCGTTGTTGAAGACATGGAGTCAGTTATTAAGGGAACAACCTATCTAATTCGTTAGTGTTGGAATGAGTGAATTCCAACTTGCACAATTAAGTTCCCAGCTACCTACGAGGTTTTGTCCCTGAGAAGGTAGGCTTATTGAGTCGGTTACATGTCACTCTCACCCATACTAGTATAAGGACAAACCCCTATAAGCAGGAGTTCTTAATTTGATCAGGATTCAGGTCGAGTCACTAACGACCATCTATAAATTACTAGTCTTATCTTGTTAACAGTGTTACACTGATTAGGATTTGCGGTTCGGTCTTGTATGAACTCTTCATACAAGATGCCCCTACTCGCATGTCAACTACATGAATGAGTTGGATTACCTCATCTGTACTAATTAAAAAATGGGCCGCATCCATAGTGCTACCAGAATGAGGTTTCCAACCTTTGAAGGGATTTGGAATTCCCGCAGCGGAAGACGTTGTGAAACGTCGTTGATCTGTTGTGTAAAACGGGTCTTAAAATTGAATCTATCTCATAGATCCTAGGCTAAACATGCAAAAAAAAAAAGAGAAAACAGTAAGTATAATGGATACTTACCACTTGAAGAACACTTCTTCAACGTTTTCTCCTTCTCCGGTCACAATCTATCTCGTACCAACGAACTCCTCGAACTCGATCCTCGATCCTCGATCCGAACAGGGAGACACCTCCAAAACGTCTTCTTGGTTGTTCTCGGGAGGTTGAGGGAGAGTGAGTGAGACTCCCTTTGGTTTTGTGTGAGAAGAAGTTTTAGGGAGAATTGAGAGAGAATGAGAGAAAGTCTTTTTGCTCTATTTGGATGAAATCCAAAAAAATGGCAAATGGCACCCCAAAGGCTTCTTACAAAGCCTTTAAATACTATTGTGTGATGGAGTTAAAATGTCACACCCCCTCCCGAACCACTTGGTAACTTAGCCCAGGAGACGGCATGAAGCCAACAGACATTGTTACCTCTTAACAATACCTGCTGACACTACTTTACCTGAAAACAAACTATGTTCGCATATGGAACACTTTAAACTTAACTCAGTGAAGCTGGACATCTATAAGACGTACATGAGGAGAAACTCTTCTTAAGTCTCTCTGGAAACTAAGATGAGCAAGAACATCGAACCACAAACAATCCAAACCACTAATTAAGCAACCACAACCTCTAAAGCACATACGACTATAATTACATAGTTCTCTTAAAATAATTTACAGACATATGGACTTGCTAAACCACACCACCACGTGCATAAAATATCAACATGTGAAGCTTCATTCAGACTATGGCAGTTCTCGTGCACCGGGAGCTCGATCTCTACCTGAAAAGTGGGAAAAACACTGGAAGAATGAGCTATGAAGCTCAGTGAGTGACTTGAGTTTAAAAGAAAGCTATTAACTCGTAAATCATATCACCTGGCCATCTATGAGCATATGCATCTGTAATCAAGCGTTAAAAGTAATCGTGTAAACATTATAGCTTTTCATGAAAACAAGCAAGACACCGTTAAAATCTCGTAAGGCATGTAAATGATATAAACTCTTTTTAAAACATGTCACAATCTACGTTGTGTAGGGCACGCCCAGTACACCAACGTTTATTCTACGATGTAGTGGGGCCCGCCAAAGACTCCCATCGTCTTTGTGTCGAGTGGGGCCCCCAAAGACTCACGACAATGGCCGTTGTCACGAGTACACTCAACGTCGACAACGAGAATAAGACCTGTGTGCACACGGCACTACACATAGCCTCGGGCTCAATATCTCGTAAGATCACATGAAAACATTTGAACATGCCACTTATCTTTTTTTCTTTCATAAAACTCAAGCTTACTTAGCTTGTTCATAAAACTAGAAATCATTAAAACATACTCGCTAGTACATGCTTGCTTGAAATCATAACATCTCCATAAGTTTTGACAATCATTAAACATATGCTCATGTATAAATTTCATAAGACTTTTAGGCTCATCATGAACACTTTAAAACATTTCTAAGAAATCATGAATGCTCATAAACAAGTGTTCAAGAAAACAATACACATCTAAACCATTTCGTTTTAGCAAAACCTTGCATTTCATAAGCATAATACAAGCCTATAAACCATTTTCAGGGTTCGTTTTGTCACTCACAGTGTTAAAACTAGAGTCTTGACCCGTACACTCGACTTATTTGCTCTTGGCCTGTCAAACAAACCAAATTCAACCATTAGAACCTCGAGCTCATGCTTTTTAACCTTAAACTTACAAGAAAACACACTTTCAAAAATTCCAGCATTTAACAAATTTTATGCCCTGTATTCAGATACTCATAACTTCTTCATTACTTATCCAAAAATAATGTACTTTATACCAAACTCTTCCTTTTTGAACCCTCTAAAACTCTTAAGAAGACATGAAAATGAGATTCCCAATAGATTGGTTCAGAAATACCTCGAAAGCGTCTTTCCCCGGAACCAACTTCTGCTATTCCAGATTCGAATTTCTGCTGCAACCCGAAACTTGACCTGCTATTTACAACATCTTCCAGTTATTTTCTATTCACTATTTCTTCATGAAAGTTGTAGGAAATTCAATAAGCTTTCCAACCATACCTAATAGAGCTTCTGATTCCAATTCTACAGGTCAGTAAAACCAAAACATCAGAGACTTCTCGGATTTGACAGTAAATTCTGTGTTCTGACTTCCTCTTCATAAATCAGTGGCTTAGGGTCCGAATTTGCTCGAGCATCCTTCACGAATTTTGTTCCAATATTAGTTAACTTGCACGAAACAAAATTTCAGCTCTTACCTCTTTCTGTGGAGCTCGAGATGAACCAAATAGCAGAACATGGCAGAGTGATTACCTTGCTGTTCTACTAATTTGCTTGAGTTCTCTCCCTCTCTTCTTCAATTTCCAGCTGAAACCCTCTTCTTCTTCTTCCTTTAAGCTTCTCCCACGAACCCTCAGCTCCTCTTTGATGAAAATGAGAAGAAAATTGAAGGTTCTTGGTTGTTTAAAAAGAAAAACCAAGGTGGGGCCCACCTTCCACTTTCTTTCTTTTTTCCTTTTCCTTTTCTTTTCTTTCCTTTTTCCTTCCTTTATCTTTTCATTTCTTACCTTTTCTTTGCAAAACAAAGCAAACTTAGTATATTAAACATTTGTTTCATTTCCTTTTCTTCTTTTGTTTAAAAGCAATCCAAACCGAAATGGTTTAAACTTTCCTTCCTTGTTTTCCTTTTGCCTTTCACTTCATTTCTTTCCTTTTTTAAACATGGAAAACCAAGTTTTAAACATTCATTTCTTCTTCCTTTTTGTTGTTTGATAATAAGGAGGTTCCAAAGAAAGATCTCGGGTTTACAACCTACCTCCCCTTAAGAAATTTCGTCCTCGAAATTTAGTAGTTTTTAGGTGAAAATTATCGGATACTTCCTCCTCATTTAGTCTTCTAACTCTCAGGTTCCCTCCTCCACTCCGTGATGTCTCCAAAGAACCTTCACGAGTGGGATCGTCTTGTTTCTTAAAACTTGTTCTTTTCTGTCGAGGATTTGAACTGCATCCTCAGCGTAACTCATGTCTTTTTTTTTCAGCTCAACGGGTTGTGCTTGTAGCACATGTGTCAGATCTGGAATATACTTCTCAACATGAACATATGAAAAACATCATGTACTCAAGATAGTTTTGCTGGCAATTCTAGTCTGTGAAGGTCTTTGCCCAACTTGTCCCGTTACTTGATAAGGACCAATATATCTGGAACTTAGCTTACCTTTCTTTCCAAAACTTGATCTCCGACTTGGAATTCTAAGTCTTTTCGCTGCTTAACTGCATAACTCTTCTGACGGTCTTTTGCTACCTTCAAATTCTCCTTGATTACCTTAATACTATCTGTCGTAACTTGTACCAACTTAGGACCGATTAGCTTCCGCTCTCCTAGTTCATTCCAATATACGAGCGTTCTACATGGTCTTTTATCCAGAGCCTCAAATGGTGCCATACAAATACTCGACTGGTAGCTGTTATTGTAAGCAAGTTCCATAAGCGATAGGTGTGTATCTCAACTTCCCTTAACTTGAAAGACACATGCTTGCAATATGTCTTCTAGGGTCCGGATGGTCCTCTCTGATCGCCCATCTCTAAGGATGGAATGTTGTACTAAACTTGATTCTGTTCCCATAGCTTCAGTAAACTAGGCCAAAACTTAGAAGTAAATCTCGGATCTCTATCTCGATACTATGGACACTTTGGCTCTCTGTATTGTCTTACAATTACACGCCGACGTATAGCTTAGCTAGGTGATCAAGCGTGAGACGTCGATTTTAATCGGTATAAACGGGTTATCTTAGTGAGTCTATCCACCATTACCCAAGTACCATCATGTCCATTTGAAGTACGTGGTAATCTAAACAGAAAACCATAGTAATACGCTCCCATTTCCATTCCGACACTAGCAATGGGTTAAGGAGTCCTTTTTGCTTCGTCTAAACTGGTTTAACTTGGTCGATGTGATTAAACATCTATCAACATAATCAACTATCTCCCGCTTCATCCCAGGCCACCAATAAGTCTCATTCATGGTTTTACACATCTTGGTGCTTCCTGGATGCATAGCGTAGCTGAACTGTGAGCTTCTTCTAGAATAGCATTCTTAAGCTCACTAACACTCGGAACACATAGTCTTCCCTATTTCTCTATGTCTCCGTCTGATCTCATTTTAAATTTTGCTTTTGGGCCCTGTTTGGACTTTCCAAACATTTTCTGCAAGTTACTATTCTCTGATTGTCTTCTCACAATCTCTATTATGAGTGAAGGCCTGATCTGAAATTAAACTAGAAGACCCTCTGAATTCTCTGCAGTTACAACTGCCTTAGAATCCCTTAGAGTACTTAAAAATGTTGCTCGAAAACCACACGAGGCGTCCTTAGGAAGTCTTCACTTCCTGCTCAAAGCAACTGCTACCACATTCACCTTACTGTAATGGTATTCTATGGTACAATCATAATCTTTAATCGATTCTAACCATCTTCTCTATCTCATATTCAACTCCCTTTGATCAAAGATATACTTGAGACTCTTATGATCCGTGTAAATGTGACACCTTTCACCAAACAAGTAATGTTTCCGGATCTTGAGTGCTAAAATAAGCTGCTTTGCTAACTCAAGATCATGGGTAGGGTAATTGCATTCGTGCTTTTCAATTGCCTTGACGTATAAATTATTACTTTTCCTTCTTGCAGGAACACACACCCTAATCCTTGTCCTGAAGCATAACAGAAAAACACATATTCTTTTTCCGTTATAGGAAGTGCTAGTATAGGTGTTGTAACTAATCTCTTTTCGACTCTGAAAAACTCACATTCACATTTATCCGACCATTCAATCTTAGCATTCTTTCTTGTTATAAGCTGTTAAGGGTAATACTAATCGTGAGAAGTTCTCAACAAATCATCTCTGCAGATCTCCGCCAAGCCTAGGAAACTACGTACTCTGTCATACTAATCGGTCTCTCCCGAGTTGACTACAACTTTAACTTTATTTGGATCCACACTAACACCATTTGCTGAGGCAGCATGCCCCAAAAACATTACCTGGTTCAATCAAAACTCACCTTTGGTGAATTTAGCGTACAACTGTTTATCTCGTAATGTTTGTAGAATAATACTCATGCGTTCCCCGTGGGCTTTCCTGTCAACTGAGTAAACTAGTATATCATCAATAATTACTATTACAAAGTTATCCAAATACTGGGGAAAAACCTGCCCATGAGGTCCATGGAAACTACTAGTACCTTGTTAAACCGAATGACATTACTAAACACTCGTAATGCTCGTACCTCATTATGAATAACGTCTTAGGAATGTCTGATTCTCTGACCTTTAACTTATGATATCCTGTTCTTAAATTAATCTTACAAAACATCGATGCACCTCTTAATTGGTCAAACAAGTCATCTATTCAGGGTAAAGGATACTTATTATGTATCGTGACTTTGTTTAACTATCTATAATCAATGCATACTCTACGGATACCATCTTTCTTTTTCACAGATAACACTGGAGCTCTCCAAGGCGATACACTAGGTCTGATATATCCTTTATCAACTAGTTCTTGTAACTGCATCTTTAGTTCCCCGATCTCCTTGGAGTTATTCTATACGACGCCATGTAAATAGGTGTTATTCATGATAACTTGAGTTCAATGGTGAACTCAACTTCCCTATCGGTGGCAATCCTCGATAGATGCGCTAGAAAAACAACAAGAAAATTCATTCACAACAAGAACATTTTCTTGTTTTAACTTTTCTTCCTGCACCTCAACTACATGTGCAAGAAACGTCGTGCAACCTTTCCTCAATAACTTCTGAGCTTTGAATGCTGAAAACAAACTCGTAGGGATAGTCTTTCTTTCATCCCATAAAACCACTTCAGCTAATCCTGGTTTCTTGAAAACAACCTCCTTTATATGACAATCTCTGGAAGCATAGTGAGTGAATAAGAAATCCATCTTTAAGATTGCATCTCACACCTGCAAGCCTAGTGGAAGAAGATCCACTAACATATTGAGACCTTCTACTAAGACCTCACAATTCTGCATCACTGAATTGACTAGTAACACATCACCAACTAGAGTGTATATAACTAACCTTTTACATAAAGGTTCTAGCTTTCCATTCAACTTAGTCAAGAACATACTAAAGCAAAGAAATGTGTAGCACCTTGTTCTATCAAAGCAGTGTGGTACATTTCAAATAGTAATTGTACCAATAATCATATCGGTGCATCCTCGACTTCTTCTTTGAGTCATAACCTAGACCTTTTCGTGTTGCCTAGGCCTTCCTACAACTCTCTTTAGTCTAACACCACTGGTGCCCTCTCTTGCAGCGCCTCATCAAACTCTCAGGCCGCTCTATCTGTCTGGGACTCAACTCCCTAGTCCTCTGTGTGGCATTTGTCCATAGCGTGTGGACAATCCTCTTGACATGTCCTGGTTGTCAACACTGGTAGCATGTACTAACACTCACAAGACAATGATCTTGATGATTCTTGCAACAGATCATACATGGAGTTTTCCTTGCTATACTGGCAATAGACTCTTGCCCTCTTTGCAGTCTTGCAGCTAATCAAACAAACTAATTAGGTTCTTTTTAACTCTGCCTCTGATAGGCACTACCCACAATCATCTGCCTCGATGCCTGGCTACTTGGCTACTAGCTTGCTCCTTAAAGTCATATTGACTTGGAAACATTTACTCCAAGTGTGAACCTCCGCTGCTCACGACCTTGGAAACTGCTTGTTGTCGAAGCCTCCACAACTAGGCTTCACTACTGACTGCACCTCTGCTATACTCTGCTCAACACGTAGAGCAGTCTCTACCAGCTGGGAGAAATCAATCCACTTAGCAATGGCTGTAACTGGGGTACGTATCTCAGGTCGTAACCCTCTTCCAAATCTTCGACACCTGTCACTCTCAGATGCCACAATCACATCAACATACCGCGAAAACTCGGTATATCTTCTCTCATACTCAGCCACTGAAAGTGTCTCTTGTTTTAGTTCTAAGAATTCATCCCTCTTTGCCTCTCGGTACGTGCTAGGGTAATATTTATTTTTAAGTATACCTGAAAGTTTGCGGTGTGAAGTACGTGCATCACTACAATCAAGCTAACATCGATTTCCATCATTCTTCTACCTTCTTTAGCAGCAAGAATGTGGCCAACTTAACATTTCGCTCCTCAGAGCAACTCATAACATCAAAACATTTATCAAGCTTATTTAGCCAAACCTCAGCTTCAACTGGATCTTTGGAACCCTCAAACACTGTGGCTCCTAATTCTTTTAGTTAATCTATTTTATATGTCTTATCTCGGATTACTTAGCCCTGCTCCCTATGGCTTACTTACCTCCTGTGAGGAATTAACATCTTTGCTAATTCGCCCGTATCCGAACTCTCGGGCACTAGATCTCCACCGGGATTGATCTTGGGTAGGATCCCGCGTCCCGCCCCGATCTTGCGCATGCATCGTCGCTAGTACGTGGTGGCATGACTTCTATAACATATTAACATACTAGACATGTAATGAGTACTTAACTCAAATGCACAATTCTAGACTTGTGTTCACATTCTAGTCCTGACTGGACTTACTCTTGTCCTTACTTGGACCATGCTCTACTAGTTCTATTGAACTAACTCAATAACTTGCTATTTACTTTTCAGTTTCTCCTAGAGCTAACTTGCTCTGTCTCATTCCCATGGAACTAACTGCTCTGATACCAAGTTGTCACACCCCCTCCCGAACCACTTGGTAACTTAGCCTCAGAGGCGGCATGAAGCCAGCAGACATTGTTACCTCTTAACAATACTCACGACACTACTTTTTACTCGAAAACAAACTATGTTCGCATATGGAACACTTTAAACTTAACTCAGTGGAAACTGGACATCTATAAGACGTACATGAGGAGAAACTCTTCTTAAGTCTCTCTTGGAAACTAAGATGAGCAAGAACATCAGAACCACAAACAATCCAAACCACTAATTAAGCAACCACAACCTCTAAAGCACATACGACTATAATTACATAGTTCTCTTAAAATAATTTACAGACATATGGACTTGCTAAACCACACCAGCCACGTACAAAATATCAACATGTGAAGCTTCAGCAGACTATGGCGGTGTTCTCAGGCACCGGAGCTCGATCTCTACGAAAAGTGGGAAAAACACTGGAAGAATGAGCTATGAAGCTCAAAGTGAGTGACTTGAGTTTAAAAGAAAGCTATTAACTCGTAAATCATATCACCTGGCCATCTATGAGCATATGCATCTGTAATCAAGCGTTAAAAGTAATCGTGTAAACATTATAGCTTTTCATGAAAACAAGCAAGACACCGTTAAAATCTCGTAAGGCATGTAAATGATATAAACTCTTTTTAAAACATGTCACAATCTACGTTGTGTAGGGCACGCCCAAAGACACCAACGTTTATTTACGATGTAGTGGGGCCCGCCAAAGACTCCCATCGTCTTTGTCGAGTGGGGCCCGCCCAAAGACTCACGATAGTAACACTGTTGTCACGGAGTACACTCAACGCGTCGACAACGAGAATAAGACTCGTGTGCACTGCGGCACTACATAGCCTCGGGCTCAATATCTCGTAAGATCACATGAAAACATTTGAACATGCCCGACTTATCTTTTTCTTTCATAAAACTCAAGCTTACTTAGCTTGTTCATAAAACTAGAAATCATTAAAACATACTCGCTAGTACATGCTTGCTTGAAATCATAACATCTCCATAAGTTTTGACAATCATTAAACATATGCTCATGTATAAATTTCATAAGACTTTTAGGCTCATCATGAACACTTTAAAACATTTCTAAGAAATCATGAATGCTCATAAACAAGTGTTCAAGAAAACAATACACATCTAAACCATTTCGTTTTAGCAAAACCTTGCATTTCATAAGCATAATACAAGCCTATAAACCATTTTCAGTGGTTCGTTTTGTCACTCACGATGTTAAAACTAGAGTCTTGACCCGTACACTCGACTTATTTGCTCTTGGCCTGTCAAACAAACCAAATTCAACCATTAGAACCTCGAGCTCATGCTTTTTAACCTTAAACTTACAAGAAAACACACTTTCAAAAATTCCAGCATTTAACAAATTTTATGCCCTGTATTCAGATACTCATAACTTCTTCATTACTTATCCAAAAATAATGTACTTTATACCAAACTCTTCCTTTTGAACCCTCTAAAACTCTTATGAAGACATGAAAATGAGATTCCCAATAGATTGGTTCAGAAATACCTCGAAAGCGTCTTCCCCGGAACCAACTTCTGCTATTCCAGATTCGAATTTCTGCTGCAACCCGAAACTTGACCTGCTATTTACAACATCTTCCAGTTATTTTCTATTCACTATTTCTTCATGAAAGTTGTAGGAAATTCAATAAGATTTCCAACCATACCTAATAGAGCTTCTGATTCCAATTCTACAGGTCAGTAAAACCAAAACATCAGAGACTTCTCGGATTTGACAGTAAATTCTGTGTTCTGACTTCCTCTTCATAAATCAGTAGCTTAGGGTCCGAATTTGCTCGAGCATCCTTCACGAATTTTGTTCCAATATTAGTTAACTTGCACGAAACAAAATTTCAGCTCTTACCTCTTTCTGTGGAGCTCGAGATGAACCAAATAGCAGAACATGGCAGAGTGATTACCTTGCTGTTCTACTAATTTGCTTGAGTTCTCTCTCCTCTCTTCTTCAATTTCCAGCTGAAACCCTTCTTCTTCTTCTTCCTTTAAGCTTCTCCCACGAACCCTCAGCTCCTCTTTGATGAAAATGAGAAGAAAATTGAAGGTTCTTGGTTGTTTTTAAAAGAAAAACCAAGGTGGGGCCCACCTTCCACTTCCTTTCTTTTTCCTTTTCCTTTTCTTTTCTTTCCTTTTTCCTTCCTTTATCTTTTCATTTCTTACCTTTTCTTTGCAAAACAAAGCAAACTTAGTATATTAAACATTTGTTTCATTTCCTTTTCTTCTTTTGTTTAAAAGCAATCCAAACCGAAATGGTTTAAACTTTCCTTCCTTGTTTTCCTTTTGCCTTTCACTTCATTTCTTTCCTTTTTAAAACATGGAAAACCAAGTTTTAAACATTCATTTCTTCTTCCTTTTTGTTGTTTGATAATAAGGAGGTTCCAAAGAAAGATCTCGGGTTTACATAAAACCTCCACCAAATCATAATTTTACCACAACCATATAATATACAAATCACATTTGCATATTATATAATATAAGGTATCTCATACCTTATTATACAAATATCATTTGCATAAACGTGGAATTATAAATTGAATTACATTGAATTTAATTTCTCTCAATTCAATTTCTCGAATTAGCACTAATTAATCAATTAGGCTATACTCTAGTTTGTTATGAATCTCATTCACATAAAACTATATATTATGTCATCTATATCTCATATAAATGACATAAATACCCAAATAATGAGATTGAACACTTCAAATTGACACCAAATTGTAAACCCTCAATTTGTGACGAGCTCCAATGATCCGAGACTAACCTGTCAAACTATTTGACCCGGTTATTCAACATTCATTAGCTACGGTAACAGTCCACTAAAGCCCATAGCTGCACTCTCATAACTGTAGGACAAGTTGTGTCCATCGATATAACCAATACCCATGAGTCGACCCTTCACAGGTTGTTCGTAGTCACAGTTGGGTCAAATTACCGTTTTACCCCTGTGTCTACCTCTTGCTTCTTATGTCCCACTGCTCCTCTAATGAACAACTACGTTGCATGGTCCAACCATAAACAACAACCCTCTCAGGCCAATGAGAGAGTAGGGCCCCGTTGTTCAAGCCCTGAAGACAGCACTTAAGGGAACAACCCCTCTAGTTTCCCCAAGTCGGGAACGAGTGAATTCCATCTTGCATAGACAAGTTCCCAGCTCCCCACGTGGTCCTGCCCCTGAGAAGATAGGCATATTGGGCGAGCAACAGTGGCCACCGTCACTCGTACTAGTCAAAGGATAGACCCCCGCAGACAGGAGTCCGTGACACGCTCATGATTAAGGTCGAGTCACTAATGGTCATCTACGAATTTATTAGCTCTATACTCTTAACAGTGTTACATCAATAAGTCTAATACATCACGGTTCGATCTTGTACAATCTCACTGCACAGGATGCCCCACTCGTAAGTCAACCACATGAACGAGTTAGATCACCTCGTTTGTATCTAATACAAAGTGGGTTGCACCCACAGTGTATCCACAATGTAGTCAGGAAGAATTCGAAGACCTAGACTCTCTAGGTAACCGTCAAACACCTTAGCCGTGAGGGCCTTTGTAAATGGATCAACAATGTTGTGCTCGAAGCTATTTGTGTGGATCATCACGTCTCATGTGCACAATCTCGCGTATCATGTGATACTTACGGTCTCTATGCTTGCCCCTTTTATGACTCTGAGGTTCTCTCGAGTTGGTTATGAAGGGATTTTGAATTCCCGAAGCGGAAGACGTTGTGAAACGTCGTTGATCCGTTGTGTAATTCCTATCTTAAAATTGAATCTATCTCATAGACACTAGGCTAAACATGCAAAGAAGAAGAAGAAAACAGTAAGTAAAAAGTACTAACCTCTTGAATAACTCTTCTTCAACGTTTTCTACTTCTCCGATCACGATCTCTCTCGATCCAACGTTCTCCTCGAACACGAACCACGATACGAACAGGGAGACACCTCCAAAGGGTCTTCTCGGTTGTTCTCGGGAGGTTGAGGGGGAGTAGGTGGGACTCCCTTTGGTTTTGAGTGAGGCGAAGTTTTAGAGAGAATTGAGAGAGTTCTAGAGAAAAACACTTGCTCTCTTTGGATAGAAATCCAAAAAATGGCAGATGGCATACCAAAGGCTTCTTGCAAAGGCTTTAAATACTATTGTGTGATGGAGTTAAAACCTCCACCAAATCACAATTTTACCACAACCATATACTATACAAATCACATTTGCATATTATATAATATAAGGTATCTCATACCTTATTATACAAATCTCATTTGCATAAATGTGGAATTATAAATTGAATCACATTCAATTTAACTTCTCTCAATTCAATTTCTCCAATTAGCACTAATTAATCAATTAGGCTATACTATAGTTTATTATGAATCTCATTCACATCAAAATATATATTATGTCATCTATATCTCATATAAATGAGATAAATGCGCAAATAATGAATTTGAACACTTCAAATTCACACCAAACTGTAAACCCTCAATTTGAGCCAACCGAGGGACCTAATGGACCTAGACGTGACGAGCTCCAATGATCCGAGACTAACCTGTCAAACTCTTTGACCCAGTTATTCAGCATTCATTAGCTACGTTAACAATCCACTAAAGCCCGTAGCTGCACTCTCATCACTGTAGGACAAGTTGTGTCCATCGATATAACCAATACCCATGAGTTGACCCTTTACAGGTTGTTCGTAGTCACAGCTGGGTCAAATTACCGTTCAACCCCTTTGTCTACCTGTTGCTCCTTAAGTCCCACTGCTCCTCTAATGAACAAGTATGTTGAATGGTCCAACCATAAACAACAACCATCACAGGCCAATGAGAGAGTGGGGCCCCGTTGTTCAAGCCCTGGTGACAACACTTAAGGGAACAACCTCTCTAGTTTCCCTAAGTCGGGAACGAGTGAATTCCTTCTTGCGTAGTCAAGTTCCCAGCTCCCCACGTGGTCCAGCCCCTGAGAAGATAGGAATATTGGGCGAGCAACAGTGGCCACCCTCACCCGTACTAGTCAAAGGACAGACCCCCGCAAATAGGAGTCTGTAACAAGGTCAGGATTAAGGTCGAGTCACTAATTGTCATCTACGAATTTATTAACTCTATACTTTTAACGGTGTTACATCAGTAAGTCTAATAATTCACGGTCCGGTCTTGTACAATCTCATTGCACAGGATGCCCCCACTCGCATGTCAACCACATGTACTAGTCAGATCACCTCGTTTGTATTTAATACAAAGCGGGCTGCATCCACAGTGTATCCAGGACTAGGTCTCCAACCCTATCTACATACCGTAGACCGTTCAGGTCATTAACTCGAACGTGATCCTCCATGTGTGTCCACTACACACCATTCAAGTTCTTACTTCTGTCATAATGCAATGACCCTGGAGCTTAGTTTATTGGATTAAGTTTATTAAATATGTGAGACACAAAGTTTAAATAAATAACTCATATTTATTATACAATGTTGAAATAAATAACTCTTATTCTTTTACAACTTGAATATTACAAACTACACGAGATGAGGACATACATCCCAACAACCTTATTCTTATACCATTGACCATTTAGGTTATATTCTTGAACACAATCCAAATAGTGTCCACTACACTGATGTTCAAGATATATGTTATAACCTTGGAGCTTAGTTTATTGGATTTATAAAGCAAGATTTTAATTCTATCAAAACAAATACCCCTTTATTTATTTGATCAAAATTACACAAGTTTAGGGCATAAATCCAAACAATCTCCCACTTGACCTAAAGCTTGTGGAGTACTAATACATTACAGTAATGTAAATACAATAAACTAGGGCATTTAAACCCCTTTTGTACAACATACTCTCACTTGCCCTTGTTGGGGAAGACTTGGAAACCTAGACCTTCTAGGTGACTCTAAAAAACTTTAGCCATGAGAGCCTTTGTAAAAGGATCAACAATGTTGTGCTCTGAGGCTATTTTCGCGACAATCGCGCCTCCTCTATGCACGATCTCCCTGATAAGATGATACTTTCGTTCTATGTGCTTTCCTCTCTTGTGACTTCGGGGTCCCCTCGAATTTGTCATTGCACCACTGTTATCGCAATACAGTGTGATTGGCAAAGTCATATTTGTAAAAACTTCTAAATTTAGCATGAATTTCCTTAACCAAACGACATCCTCATCTGCTTCACAAGCTGCTACATATTCGGCCTCAATGGTGGAATTAGCGATGCATCCTTGCATGACGCTTCGTCATACTACAACTCCTCCGTTAAGAGTAAATACTGACCCTGATGTAGATTTTCGAGAATTTTTATCAGTCTGAAAGTCAGAATTTGTGTATCGTGTAAGGATCAAATCCTTAGCCCCATACACAAGCATGTAACTTGTTCTCCGAAGATACTTAAGGATTGTTTTAACCGTTGTCTAGTGTTCAAGTCCTAGATTGGATTGATACGTATTGACGTTTCCAGCTGCAAAACAGATGTCAGGCCTAGTACACAACATGGCGTACATCAGGCTCCCAACAGCTGATGCATAAGGAATCCGTCTCATATCCTCAACTCCTTGAGGTGTCTTAGGACACAGTTCCTTAGATAAATGGGTTTCATGTCTAAAAGGCAACAAACCCTTTTTGGAATCTTTCCTCTTAAACCTTGACAACACTTTGTCTATGTAAGATGCTTGAGACAAGGCTAGTGTTTTATTCTTGCAGTTTCGGACAATCTAGATCCCAAGAACAAACTGTGCATCACCCAAATCTTTCATTTGGAACTACGTAGCTTGCCGATCCTTGATGTCAGTAAGATAACCTACATCATTTCCAATTAGTAGGATATCATTCACATCGAGAATCAGGAATGCGACAAAACTATTGATGATTTTCTTGTAGACACAAGGTTCATCATCATTCCAGTCAAAACAATAAGATATGATTGCCTCATCAAATCTTATATTCCAGGACCTAGAAGCTTGTTTTAGTCCATAAATAGATCTTTTAAGCCTACAAACCTTTTGTTCTCGTCCTGGTTCAATGAACCCTTCGCGTTGGTCCATGTACATGTTTTCATCAAGATTGTTATTCAAAAAGGTTGTCTTGACATCCATTTGCCATACCTCATAGTCATAATATGCGGCAATTGCAAGAAAGATACGGATAGACTTTACCATAGCAACAGGTGAAAATGTCTCCTCATAGTCAACCCCGTCAATTGGGTATCACCCTTTGCTACTATGCTAGCCTTCAAGCATTGCACCTTCCCATCTACACCACGCTTTCTCTTGTAGATCCACTTAAAACCTATAGGTTTTACCCAATTAGGCTTATCTACAAGATCCCAAACAGAATTGATGTACATAGACTCCATTTCCTTGTCCATGGCTATGAACCATTTGTCTTTGTCTTTGTCAACCATTGCTTGATTATAAGTCAATGGATCCTCGCAGTTGTCATCTGGTATAACAACTTGGGTTTCATTTAAACCCATGTAGCAGTCAGTCAGATCACAACCCTCCCACTCTTGAGGTGGACTCTCTTGACTAGACAAACTAGTATCAACAACTCTTGTTGAGGTACTAATGTTCATATTAGCAACCCTTGCTAATTTTCCGTCTAACTCACTAAACACTACTTTACTTTTTGGTTTGTGGTCCCTTATGTGGTCCTCCTCTAGGAAAATGGCATTTGTCGACACAAAAACCTTATCTTCCCTATGATCATAGAATAAACCACCTCTTGTTTATTTTGGGTATCCTACGAATGGCATAACTTTGAACGTGAATCCAACTTCTTTGGATTTGTCACAAACACATGTGCTGGAAAGCCCCATATTCTGAAGTGACATAAACTTCCTTTACGTCCTTTCCAGAGTTCAAAAGGTGTTTCAGAAACAAATATACTGCAGTCTCAACTGCGTAACCCCAAAAGGAACCAGCGAGATTAGCATAACTCATCATTGATCAAACCATGTCCAACAGGGTTATATTTCTCGTTTCTGATAAACCGTTTTGGTGTGGTGTGTCGGGAGCTGAGAGTTGGGTTGTAATTCCATGTTCTATCATATAGTTCTAGAATTTTAAATCCATGTACTCTCCACCTCGATCCGATCGAAGTGTTTTAATAGTTTTACCTAATTGATATTCAACCTCAGTCTTGAATTCCTTGCACTTTTCAAGTGCTTCAGACTTGTGGTTCATTAGGTAAACATGCCCAAATCTAGAATAATCATCTATAAAAGAGATGAAATATTCACATCCTCCCCTAGCTTTAACATTCATCGGACCGCGAAGGTCTGAATATATAAGCTCAAGAGGCTCTTTGGCTCTATAACCTTTTCCACTAAAGTGTCTTTTAGTCATTTTGCCTTCCACGCAGGATTCACATATAGGTAAAGTATTTTCTTCTAACTCATTTAGAAGTCCATTCTTTACCAATCTCTAAATCCTATTGAGATTAATGTGACCAAATCTTAGATGCAAAAGATGAGCATTTTCTTTAGGAGAAATTTTACGTTTCTTAGTTTGTGCGTTTGCAGTTTTAAATAATTCAGTGTTCAAAACCATTTTGACTGAATTAGACCTTAAAACATACAACCCATTTTCTCATGAAGCTGAACATATTTCTATACCTTTCTTCAAAATAAACACTTTATTCATAGAGAAAGAAACAAAAATACATCGTTCTATAAGGCAAGAAATGGAAATAAGGTTTCTAGTAAACCATGGTATTACTAATATATTGTCCAACAATACATATTTCTTGCCAAAATAAAGCTTCATCGTGCCTACTGCTACAGCTGAGACGACTTCTCCATTTCAAACTCGGAGCGTTATCTCTCCTTGTTGTAGCTGATGTCAGAAATCAATTCCCTGAAAAGAAGAACAAACATGATTAGTGGCGCCTGAATCATGTATCCAAGCAGTTTTATCATTATCCACTAAACAAGCTTCTAGGCAAAGTGAATCATATTTACCTTCCTTCTTCTTTTCAGCAAAGTAAATCATATTCCATTTCCAATGCTTGTCTTCGTTGCAGTGGAAACACTTTCCTTTGTCAGCAACGTCTTTGACTTTCTTGCCCTTATGGGTTTCATCTTTGTCAGCCTGTCTCCCTTTACCAACCTTCTTCATGTTCTTCTTCTTCCCTTTGAGGTTAGAAGAAGATGAAGCCACTGTTTTTGTCCCAGAGGTCGAACCTCTGTGATGACTCCTACTGGCAATATTTGTCTCACCTTTCAATCCCTGAATTTTCATCAAAGATTTAAAGGTCTGGAGTTCCTTCAGATGGGTGGTGAGGTTAAAAAGTAAGTTTGTTCATAATAACATTACTTCTAAACTGCAAGAAACTATCTAAAAGGATTTCAAGAATGAAGCTGACCTGGCTCGACTCATCGATGGAAGCACCATTCGACTCTACGATGTTAAAGTGTACCATCATATCAAGGACATGATCCCGAACAGATGTACCCTCTAGCGTCCTTGAGTTAAATATGTACTTTAGGGCATTATGTCGGGCCTGTGTGGGTTGTTGTCCAAACATACGCTGCAGAAAATCCATGATTTCCTTGGCAGTAATCACGCCCTCATGCTTCTTGGCAAATATGTCAGACATACTTGCCAGCATGTAGACCTTCGCATTATCATTGGCCTTTATTCATCGATTATATCCATCACGAAGATTTCGTGATGCATTCGAGCCTGGCACCTGAGGACACTCCGCAGTTAGCACAAACTTCAGATCATCCACTACCAATATAATGTTGAGCTTCTTTTTCCATGTCATCATATTCTCTGCGGTTAACTTTTCCACACCCAATAAGGAAATTATAGAGCTATAAATTTTTGCTGAAAATTTACAAACAAACTTGTATGAGTTTCTTGTCATACCTCTAATCCAATCAAGTTTTAGCTAATTATCAAATGATTCCTAGGACATTTATAGTTTGCAATGATACTCCAAAGGCTTAGAATGTATGACACCAAAGGGTAATAAAAAACACTCATCCTCTTAATCAAGACACTCTTGACCAAAACCTAATACCATAATAACTCTTATTCCTATAGGTTTTAGTTACAATTTTTCGGTCATGATCCATACACAACTTATGTACCCCGGGAGTGTAACCCTCTGTTATTAGATCCCAGATTCTCAATCCAATAAAATCTGTCGAAGGGAGGAGTAAATTGAAAAATTGTCTAAGGAAATGTTTATCCCTTTCGGGTGTCTACTGTGTTTGATCCCTTATGATCAAGCCCTCTGAAGGGATTGTCTGGTCCTCGCCAAACTAGCAAGCTGACCATAGTGGTCTAATGGTGTAAACTGACAAAAGAGACTGTAGGTTTTGTTTTCACTAAACCTGTTGCCACTCACTATAAGTACCCTATCCATTCACCTTGATATTGACTCATACAAACACCATCCGAAGGGGGACGCTCCCGTTTGCGCCACGAGGCCAAGTACGAGTCTCACGGTGTGAACTTCTAGGAGATAGCGTAGGTGGGAAAATATGTATCTTATACACTTTTCCTCCCACTGAATACTTTAAAGTTATAGGAATCTTACTTAGGCTAAAATCCGGCTAATGGTTTTACCTAACTCTATCAATATAACTCTTATATCGATAATCAATATAACTCCTTATATTAAACGTAGGATTACTAGTGTATTAACTTGTTAATAAACCCGGTGACGATACTGTAATTTATAAACTCTCTAATTAAATTTCACTTCCAGGTCAGTTCTCAGGTAGGGGTTCCGTTTCCATCAGCTTAAATACCCCAACCTAGACAGAACTGTCCTTTGACAGAGTTCCACTTTTAATCATAGCTTATAAATTACTTGGTTTCTAATTCTAATCTAATTAGAACTAGAACATAAGGTCTATTATTTTAAAGTTCTAAACATTTTAAAACTAATAATTAACCTTAGGTGACATGCATACTATGTTATAGTGCTCGATTATTCATCAAATGAATAATAACACATTCATAGCATAATCATCTCATGATATATAATGCATGTCAATGCTGTCCATGAATTAATATAACAATTTTATATTATTTAATCATGCAAACTATATAATATAACTCCTTATATTATAAATGATGCATGAAAATGCTTAACCTAAGGTGAGATTTCTAAAATAAAAGCATACATTATGCATGACAATAATTACACAACAATTGCATAATTAAAATAGCAAATTTAGACCAATTTTGGCACCATATATTTAATTTTAATTAATATAATCTAATTATATTAATTAGAATTAAATAAATTAAATATAAATAAATATAAAACATTTTTATATTCATTATAAATAAAAAGAAAATGTTTCCCGTCTGTTTGAAGATGCTGAGAAACATCTCCAGCGTTGCAACGTTCCGCCCTGTTTGTTTCTTCCCGTTGGAGTGTATTGCAACGCTTAAGGGTGCGTTGCAACGCTGCCTCCTGTGCACGCCTCCACCCGCAAGCGCAGCGTTGCAACGCTACACACAAATAGCATTTGAAATCACCTATTCCAAGCCTGTTTTCACTCCGATCTTCTCAGCAACCACCTGGCCTCGATCGACATGGACTTACAAACTCGATTTACATAATCAAATGCCCAAACCAACAGGCCCTTACATTGAACAATTCAACGAAATTATGTAAATCTAAGTGTCAAATTCTTGAAAAATCCAGAACATAAATCAAGAACGCAATTGGGCTCTGCTACCAATTGAAGGGAAAAACGAATCCTGCAGCGGAAGCGATTGTGAATCGCGTGCTCTTGATTTAGTTACAACGATTTAATTCATGAACGTAAACAACTAGATTATGCATAGACCAAAATGGACAACAAGCAATGTTACCTTTGAAGAACGTTTCTTCAAGTGCTCCTCTCTCCCACGATCACGATCTCAACAACTGGAACACAAACAGACAAAGACACAACCACTGGATCTTCTCCGTTGTCCTCTAGGTGAGGGAGGAATGTGGGTTCCCTTTAGGAGAGGTGAGGTATTTTGTGAGAGAGATCTGTGTTTTGGAACCCTTCCAACAACACAAAACAACACAACAAAGAGCTTCAAAAACTTATTACCTAGTTGCATCTCATGCAACCATATATATAGGGAAATATGATGGAAATGACCATCCTACGCCTCCTTTATTCTCTCTTTAGTATATGGTTTATATGTGAATCTAATTCACATTAAATCTATAAATTATATCAATTATATCATATATAATTGATATAAAACCTCATGTATGAAATTGAACACTTCAATTTCATTCCTAAGTTTTTACCCTCAATGTTACCATGTTAAGCCAATGGAGGGACCTAATGGATCTACAGTTCATGAGCTCCAATGATATGACATTAGCTGATCAAACTCTTTGATCCATTTAATCAATATTCATTAAATACGAGTCACTCCATTATAGACTTGTTGCTGCACTCTGCTCACTGTAGATATTATTGTGTCCACTGATATAGTCATTACCCATGAGTCGACCCTTCACACGTTGTTCGTAATAACGGTTGGGTCAAATTACAGTTTTACCCTTGTTATTACCTCTTTGATCCATAAGCACCACTCATCCTCTAATGAACAACAAGTATAAGGTCCTACCTTAAACTCAAACCCTCATAGGCCTGGAGTCAGTTCTTAAGGGAACAACTTATCTAATTCCTTAGTGTAGGAATGAGTGAGTTCCATCTTGCACAATTAAGTTCCCAGCTACCTCACGAGGTTACGTCACACGAGAAGGTAGGCTTATTGAGTCTGGCCATGTGCCACTCTCACCCATACTAGTCTAAAGACAAACCCCTATAAGCGAGAAGTTCTTAATTTGCTCGGGATTCAGGTGTAGTCACTAATGACCATCCATAAATTACTAGTTTTATCCTGTTAACGGTGTTACACTTGTTAGACTAATGATTTGCGGTCCGGTCTTGTATGAACTCTTCATACAGGATGCCCCCACTCGAATGTCAACTACATGAAAGAGTTGGATTACCTCATTTGTACTAATTAGAAAGTGGGCCACATCCATGGTGTTACAAGAATGAGGTTTCCAACGTTATTCTTATACCATAGACCATTTAGGTTATATTCTTGAACACAATCCAAACTGTGTCCACTACACTGATGTTCAAGATATATGTTATAACCTTGTAGGTTAGTTTATTGGATTTATAAAGCAAGACTGTAATTCTATAAAAACAAATAACCCTTTATTTAATTGATCAAAATCACACAAGTTTAGGGCATAAATCCCAACAATATATAGTTTTAATGCTAATAAGATCCACAAATTGATTATATACTAAGGAGAGAATGAAAGAGGGATAGGATTGTGATTCCTATCCAATTTCCCAATCAATAGTTGGATATGATGCAACTTTGAGTATGATTTTTACACATAACCCTACAGTTCTCTCTTTTGTGTTGCAAATAGTTCCAAACACATTTCTAAAAGATCACCTCATCTCATCATAAGAGGAACCCACCTTCCTCTCTCACCTAGAGTACAACAGGGAAGATCGAGTGGTGGATCTTCACACGGTTCGGGTTCGTTTATGAGATCGTGATCGCTGAAGGAGGAACTCGTGAATAAAGTTTTCTTCAAAGGTAAATTCATGGTGTCCTAAGTTATAAAGCATGCTTAATCTTTGTTGTATAGTTCTTGTTTTAGATGCATGTAACTAAATCGGGAAAATGTGATTCACAATCGCTTCCGCTGTGCGATTCGATCATTTGACACCATAATTATAAATGCTCAGTGGTGCTTTAGATTATAATGTATCTATATGCATCATGCTTATTCCCTAATTGAACTCAAATTCAAATGATCCAAGAACCCTTTACGACCTACAAAGTGGACCTAATTGACCTACAGATTTGAAGCTCCAACAATACAAGATTATTCAGTTAATCTCATTAACATCTTAATCAACGTTCGTTAACTATGGGAACTTTCACACCCCCTCCCGAACAACCTGCTAACTTAGCCCGGAAGACGGCATGAAGCCACCAGACATTGTTTACCTCTTAACAATACCTGTTAACCCTGTTCTATCTGATAAACATGCTATGCTCGCATATGGAACACTTTAATCGTAACACTGCGGAAACCTTATAACTACTAAACATGCATAAGGAGAAACTCTTCTTAAGTCTCTCTTGAAATCTTAAACGAGCAAGAGCATCACAACTTAAAACATAACAACCACTGTGTATACAACCACTAATGTACAAACAGCTATAACTACATAGTCCTCTCAAAATAAACTATAATGCATAAGGACTTGCTATACAACACCAGCCACATACAAAGTATCAAGACATAAGGAGCTTCAAGCAAAGCTATGGCGGGGATATCAGTACCTGTGAGCTCGATCTCTACCTGAAAAGTTTGGAAACATTGAAAGAATGAGCTAAAAAGCTAAGTGAGTGACTGTGTTTAAAATCTATAACTTGTAAAACATGTCATCTGAAAACTAATGAGCATATGCATCTGTATTCAAGCGTAAACTATAAACATGTAATCATAATAGCTTTTCAGAAAAACCACCATGTATATCGTTAAAATCTCGTAAGGCATGTAAATGATATAAACTCTTTTTAAAACATGTCACAATCTACGTTGTGTATGGCACGCCCAGTACAACCAACGTTTGTTCTACGATGTAGTGGGGCTCGTCCAACACTCCCATTGTCTTTGTCTTAGCGGGGCCCGCCCAACACTCACGTCAACGCTGTTGTCACGGAGTACACTCAACGTCGACAACAGAAATGACCTGTGTGCACACAGTACCATAAAGCATGGAGCTCAATATCTCGGAAGATCACATGAAAACATTTGAACATGCCTGCTTATCTTTTCTTTCATAAAACTCAAGCTTACTTAGCTTGTTCATAAAACTGGAAATCTTTAATAACATACTTGCTAAAACATACTTGCTCGAAATCATAACATTTTCATAAACATCAAAAATTTAATAAACATATGCTCGTGTATAAATTTCATCAAGACATTTAGGCTCACCATGAACACTTTAAAACATTTATAAGAAATCGTGAATGCTCATAAACAATTGTTCAAGGAAAACAATAAACATCTAAACACTTTCATTCAAGCAAAACTTGTATTTCTTAAAACATAATTCAAGCATATAGAACATTTTTTAAGTTCGTTTTGTCACTCACAGTATTAAAACTAGAACCTTGGTCCGTAAACTCAACCTATTTCCTCTTGGCTTGTCAAAAAAATAAAAACCAACTATTAGATCCTCGAGCTCATGCTTTTTAACCTTGAAATTACAAGAAAACACACTTTCCAATTTTCCAGCATTTTCAGATTTTGTGCCCTATTTTCAGACAGCCATAACTTCTTTATTACTTATACAAAAAAAATGTAATTTACACCAAACACTTCCTTTTTGAACCCTCTAAAACTCTTATGAAGACATGAAAATGAGATTCCAAACGGATTTGTTCGAATTTAGCTCGAAAGCTACTTTCTTCAAAAACACTTCCTGCTGTTCCAGTTTCGTTTTTCCTGCTGCACAACAAATTTAGCCTCAGATTTAAGACATCTTCTAGAAATTTTCTACTCACGTTTTCTTCACGAAAACTGTAGGAAATTCAATAAGCTTTCGAACCATACCAATTAGAGGTTTTGATTCCAAGTATACAGATCAGTACAACTAAAAAGCCAGAGACTTCTCGGATTTGACAGTAAATTCTGTCTTCTGTCTTCCTCTTCACAAAAGAGTGGCTTAAGATCCGAATTTGCTTGAGCTTCCTTCACGAATTTTGTTCCAATATGAGTTAACTTGCATGAAGCAAATCCTAAACTCTTACCTCTTCCTGTGGAGCTGGAGATGAACAGAAAACCATAATACAATTGAATTGATTAACTTGCTGTTATAAAGTCATACCTTTAGTTCTTCTCCTCTCTTCTACAACATCAGCTCCAAAAACCACCTTCTTCCTCTTCCTTATTCTTCTCCCACAAAATCCTCAGCTCCTCCTTGTTGAAATGAGAAGGAAATCGATGGAATGAGTTGTTTTTTAAAAAGAAAAGAAAGGTGGGGGTCCCACCTTCCACTTTCCCCTTTTTAATTATTTTCCTTTTTTTCTTTTCTTTTCTCTTCTTTTTAAAACAAACCAACTATAATATACTATCCTTTCCTTTCTTGTTTTCCTTTGTTTTTGTTTTTTTTTTAATTCCAAAGAAAGATATGGGGTTTACAACTTACCTCCTCCTTATGAAATTTCGTCTTCGAAATTTAGCAGTCTTTAAGTGGAAATCGTCGGGTAATTCCTCCTCATTTGGTCCTCTAACTCCAAGGTTGCCTCCTCCACTCCGTGATGTCTCCAACGAACCTTCACAAGTGGGATCGTCTTGTTTCTTAAAACTTGTTCTTTGCTGTCGAGGATTTGAACTGCATCCTCTACGTAACTCATGCATTTTTCAACTCAACTGGTTGTGCTTGCAACACATGAGTCGGATCTTGAATATACTTCCTCAACATGGACACATGAAAAACATCATGTACTCCAGATAGTTCTGCTGGCAACTCTAGTCTTTAGGCTGCTGGCCCAACTCGTCCCATTACTTAATAAGGACCAATATAACTATGACACCTCTCCACGGAGATAACTTCAAGAAACCTTGATCTCCGACCTGCAATTCTAAGTCTTTTTGTCGCTTATTTGTGTAATCTTCTGACGGTCTTAGGCTACCTTCAGATTCTCCCTGATTACCTTAATATTATATGCCGTAGCTTGCACAAACTCAGGACCGATAAGCTTTCGCTCTCCTACTTCGTTCCAACATATGGGTGTTCTACACGACCTTCCATAAAGAGCCTCAAATGGTTCCATGCCAATACTTTACTGATAACTGTTATTGTAAGCGAACTCCATAAGTGATAGGTGTGTATCCCAACTTCCCTTAAATTGAAGAACACATGCTCTCAACATGTCCTCTATGGTCTTGATGGTTCTTTCTGCCCATCTGTCTGAGGATTGAACGCTGTACTAAAATTCAACTTTGTTACCATAGCCTTCTGTAAGCTAGGCCAAAACTTAGAAGTAAATCTCGGATCTCTATTTGAACCTATGGACACTGGCACTCCGTACTGACTCACAATTTTGTCGACGTATAGCTTAGCTAGCTGATCAAGTGTAGACGTCGCTTTAATCGGTATAAACCGTGCTGTTTTAGTGAGTTTATCAACTATTACCCAAATACCATCATGTCCACTTGAAGTACGTGGTAATAAAAAGCAGAAAATCCATAATGATATGCTCCCATTTCCATTAAAGATGGTAATGGATTAAGGAGTCCTCGGTCTCTGTCTAATCTGGTTTAACTCACGCGAGATCAAACATCTATCAACATAATCAGCTATCTCCCGCTTCATCCCAGGCCACCAATACGTCCCCTTCAAAGTATTGTACATCTTGGTGCTTCCTGGATGCATAGCGTAAGCTGAACCGTGAGCTTCCTCTAAAATAGCATCTTTAAGCTTACTAACACTCGGAACGCATAGTCTTCCTTGCCTCTCTATGACCCCGTCTGATCTCATCTTAAACTCTGCTTCTGGGCCCTGTTTGGACTTTCCAAACATTTCTGCAGGTTACTATCATCTGGTTGTCTTCTCACAATTTCTGCTATAAGTGAAGACCTGTCTTGGAAATGCGCTAAGAGACCCCCTGAACTTTCGGCAGTCACAGCTGCCTTAGAATCCCTTAGAGTACTTAAAAATGTTGCTCGAATACCACACAAAGAATCCCTAGGAAATCTTGACTTCCTGCTCAATGCATCTGCTACCACATTCGCCTTACCAGGATGGTATTCTATGATACAATCATAATCTCTAATCAGTTCTAACCATCTTCTCTGTCTCATATTCAACTCCCTCTGATCAAAGATATACCTCAGACTCTTATGATCTGTAAAAATATGACACCTCTCACTAAACAAGTAATGCCTCTAGATCTTCAATGCTAAAACAACTACTGCTAACTCGAGATCATGGGTAGGGTAATTACACTCGTGCTTTTTCAATTGCCTTGATGCATAAGCTATTACTTTTCCTTCTTGCATGAGCACACCTCCCAAACCTTAGCATTCATCCTTGTCAAAGCTGTTAAGGGTAATGCTAATCGTGAGAAATCCTGAATAAACCGTCTATAGTATCCTGCCAAGCCTATGAAACTACGTACCTCTGTCGCACTATTTGGTCTTTCCCAGTTAACTACTGCTAACACTTTATTCGGATCAACACTAACTCCATTTGGTGAGACAACATGCCCCAGAAACACTACCTGGTTCAACCAAAACTCACATTTGGTGAATTTAGTGTATAACTGTTTATCACGTAGTGTTTGCAAAATAATCCTCAAATGTTCCTCATGGGCTTTCCTGTCAACCGAGTAGACTAGTATATCATCAATGAATACTATCACAAACTGATCCAAATACTGATGGAAAATCCTGTTCATGATATCCATGAAAACTACTGGTGCATTCCTCAAATCAAATGGCATTACTAAAAACTCATAATGTCCGTACCTCGTTCTGAATGTTGTCTTTGGAATATCTGATTCTCTTACGTTTAACTGATGGTATCCTAATCTTAAATCAATCTTAGAAAACACTGATGCTCCTCGTAACTGATCAAACAAGTCATCTATACGGGGTAAAAGATACTTGTTACGTATCGTGACTTTGTTTAACTGCTTGTAATCAATGCATAATCTAAGGGTACCATCTTTCTTCTTTACAAATAACACTGGAGCTCCCCAAGGCGAGACACTAGGTCTGATGTATCCCTTATCCACTGGTTTTTGTAACTGCATCTTCAGCTCTCTGAGCTCACTTGGAGCCATTCTATACGACGCTTGCGAAATAGGTGTTGTTCCTGGTAGCAATTCAATAGTGAACTCTACTTCCCTATCAGGTGGCAACCCTGACAGATCTGCTGGAAAAACATCTAGAAATTCATTCACAATAAGAACATTTTCTGGTTTTAGCTTTTCCTCCTACACCTTACTACATGTGCAAGAAACACCGTGCAACCTTTCCTTAATAACTTCTCAGCTTTTAATGCTGAAATCAAACTCGTAGGAATAATCTTCTTTTCACCCCTGAAAACTACTTCAGCCAATCATAGTTTCCTGAAAACAACTTCCTTTCTATTACTGTCATCCATGGAAGCATAATGAGTGAATAAGAAATCCATCCCTAAGATTGCATCTAACACTTCCAACTCTAAAGGAAGAAGATCCACTAACATATTGAGACCCTTTACTAAGACCTCACAATCTCGCAACACTGCATCGACTAGTAAAGCATCATCAATTGGAGTGTATATAACTAAGCTCTCAAATAAAGGCTCTAACTTTCTGTTCAGCTTAGTTAGGAACATACTAGAAACAAAGGAATGCGTAGCACCTAGATCTATCAAAACACGTGCAGGTACATTACAAATAGAAATTGTACCAGTAATCACATATGGTGTATCCTCCACTTCTTGCTGAGTCATAGAGTAGACCTTTCCCTGTTGCCTAGGTCTCCTTACAATTCCCTTCTGTCTTGCACCACTTGTGCCCTCTCCTGCAGCTACTTGAACTCTTGGTGGCTCAACTGTCTGGGACCCAACTCCCTGGTCCCTCTGTGTGGCTGCTCTCAAATGTGGACAATCCCTCTTAAAATTCCCTGACTGTCCACACTGATAACATACACTGACACCAATAAGACATTGGCCTCAATGATTCTTGCCACAATTTGCACATGGTGTTCTCCTTGTTACACTTGCAACAAACTCCTGCATTGTCTGTGGCAGACCGACTAGGTGCTCTTTGACTTTGCCTCTGATAGGCACCACTAACATTCATCTGCCTCGATGTCTGGCCGCCACCTCGATTCTTAAAGTCCTGACGACTTGAGACATTCACTTCGGGTGTGAATCTTCGCAGTTCGCGACCCCGAAAACTACTCGTTGTTGAAGGCCCACGAGTTGGCTCCACTACTGACTGCGCCTCTGCTATACTCTGCTCAACATGTAGAGCAGTCTCTACTAGCTGGGAAAAATCAGTGCACTTAGCAATGGTTGTGACCGGGGTACGTATCTCAGGACGTAACCTTTTTTCAAATCTTCGACACCTGTCACTCTCAGATGCCACAATCACATTAGCATACCGCGACAACTCAGTATACTTTCTCTCGTACTCAGCCACTAACAGTGACCCTTGCTTCAATTCTAAAAATTCATCTCTCTTTCCCTCACGATACGTGGTAGGATAATATTTATCTTCAAATATGCCTCTGAAAATTTGCCAATCTAGAGTGCGTGCATCACTGCGCCTGGTTAGTATTGACTTCCACCATCCCTCTACTTCTTTCTGTAGCAGGAATGGGGCTAGCTTGACTTTACGCTCCTTAGGGCAGCTCATCACATCAAAACATTTCTCCAGCTTAATCAGCCAAACCTCGGCGTCAACTGGATCAGTGGAACCCTCAAACACTGTGGCTCCTAGTTTTTTCACTCGTTCTATTCCATATGCCTTCTCTGGATCACTTGCCCTACTCTCTCGGGTCTTCCTACCTCATGTGAGGAAATGGCATGCTGCTCATCTATGGCCTAAGTTTGGACCCTCGGGGCACTAGATCCCCTCTCAGAATGGCCATGGGTAGGATCCTGAGTCCCGCCCTGATCCTGCCTGCATCGTCTGCTAGTACGTGATGGCATGACTCGTATAACATATCAACATATTAGACATGTTATGGATGCTTAACTCAAATACACAATACTAAACTTCTATTCACATTTTAGCCCTAACTGGATGTGCTCTTATCCTTACTTGAAACATACTCTACTAGTTCAATCTGAACTAACTCAAGAACTTGATATGACTTTTTAATTTATTCTCAGAGCTAACTTGCCTTGTCTCATTCCCATGGAGCTAACGGCTCTGATACAAAGTTGTCACACCCCCTCCCGAACAACCTGCTAACTTAGCCTGGAAGACGACATGAAGCCAACAGACATTGTTTACCTCTTAAGAATACCTGTTGACCCTGTTCTACCCGATAAACATGCTTTGCTCGCATATGGAACACTTTAATCGTAACACAGCGGAAACCTTATAACTACTAAACATGCATTAGGAGAAACTCTTCTTAAGTCTCTCTTGAAATCTTAAACGAGCATGAGCATCAAAACTTAAAACATAACAACCACTGTTTATACAACCACTAATGTACAAACAACTATAACTACATAGTCCTCTCAAAATAAACTATAACACATAAGGACTTGCTATACAACACCAACCACGTACAAAGTATCAAGACTTAAGGAGCTTCTAGCAGGCTGTGGCAGAATATCATGTACCAGGAGCTCGATCTCTACCTTAAAAGTTTGGAAACATTGAAAGAATGAGCTAAAAAGCTCAGTGAGTGACTGTGTTTAAAATCTATAACTTGTAAAACATGTCATTTGAAAACTAATGAGCATATGCATCTGTAATCAAGCGTAAAATATAAACATATTATCACAATAGCTTTTCAGAAAAACCAGCATGTATATCGTTAAAATCTCGTAAGGCATGTAAATGATATAAACTCTTTTTAAAACATGTCACAATCTACGTTGTGTAGGGCACGCCCAGTACAACAAACGTTTGTTCCACGATGTAGTGGGGCCCGCCTAGCACTCCCATCGTCTTTATCGTAGTGGGGCCCGCCCAGCAATCACGACAGCGTCTTTGTCACGGAGTACACTCAACGTCGACAACAGAAATGACTTGTGTGCACACGGTACCATAAAGCCTCGGGCTCAATATCTCAAAAGATCACATGAAAACATTTGAACATGCCTGCTTATCTTTTCTTTCATAAAACTCAAGCTTACTTAGCTTGTTCATAAAACTTGAAATCTTTAGAAACATACTTGCTAAAACATACTTGCTCGAAATCATAACATTTCCATAAACTTCAGAAATTCAATAAACATATGCTCGTGTATAAATTTCATCAAGACATTTAGGCTCACCACCAACACTTTAAAACATTTATAAGAAATCATGAATCCTCATAAACAAGTGTTCAAGGAAAACAATAAACATCTCAACCATTTCATTCAAGCAAAACTTGTATTTCTTAAAACATAATTCAAGCATATAGAACATTTTTTAAGTTCGTTTTGTCACTCATAGTATTAAAACTACAACCTTGACCCGTACACTCGACCTATTTCCTCTTGGCCTGTCAAAGAAATCAAAACCAACTATTAGAACCTCGAGCTCATGCTTTTTAACCTTAAAATTACAAGAAAACACACTTTCCAATTTCCCAGCATTTTCAGATTTTCTACCCTATTTTCAGACAACCATAACTTCTTCATTACTTATCTAAAAAAAATGTAATTTATACAAAACTCTTCCTTTGTGAAACCTCTTAACCTCTTACGAAGACATGAAAATGAGATTCGAAACGGATTTGTTCGATTTATCGCGAAAGCTACTTTCTTCAAAACAACTTCATGTTGTTCCAGTTTCGTTTTTCCTGCTGCATAACAAATTTAACCTGATATTTAAAACATCTTCTAGATAATTTCTACTCATGATGTTTTCACGAAACTTGTCGGATATTCAATAAGCTTTCGAACCATACCAATTAGAGCTTCTGATTCTAACTCTACACACCAGTACAACCAAAACACCAGAGACTTCTCGGATCCGAAAGCAAATTTGCCTTCTCTACATCTTCCTCTTCACAAAAAAAAGTAGCTTAAGATCCTAATTTTCTCGAGCTTCCTTCACGAATTTTGTTCCAATATGAGTTAACTTGCACGAAACAAAACCTCAACTCTTACCTCTTCCTGTGGATCTCGAGATGAACAGAAAACCAGAATACGATTGAATTGATTAACTTCCTGTTATAAAGTCATACCTTTAGTTCTTCTCCTCTCTTCTGCAACTTCAGCTCCAAAAACCACCTTCTTCCTCTTCCTTTCTGCTTCTCCCACGAAACCCTCAGCTCCTCCTTGTTGAAATTAGAAGAAAACCGATGGAATGAGTTGTTTTTTAAAAAGAAAATAAAGGTGGGGGTCCCACCTTCCACTTTCCCCTTTTTCATTCTTTTCCTTCCTTTTCTTTTCTTTTATTTTCTTTTTAAAACAAACCAACTATAATATACTATCCTTTCCTTTCTAGTTTTCCTTTGTTTTTTTTTTTTTAATTTCAAAGAAAGATCTCGGGTTTACAGGAACACTCCATTAAAATCCCGTCGTTGCACTCTTCTCACTGCAAATATATTTATGTTTCCATGGATATCGACCAATAACAACAAGTCAATCCTTCAGGAATGTTCGTAATGCCGACTGGGTTAAATTATCGTTTTACCCCTAGGTTACATCTTTTACCTTAAGTCCCAGTGCTCCTCTAATGAAAACATGTTTATGGTCCTACCAATAAACAGAAGTTTGTCTCAAGCCAATGAGAGGGTCGAACCCTGTAATACCCCTGAGCACCACGTATTCGTTTTATTTGTGTTTTCGGTATTTATACTAGACATTTTCTTAGTGGGGCTTTGGGATTTCATAATTTATTTTAAACTTAAAACAAACTAAAGAAAATAAATGATTAGGAGTAATTATTTAAGTGCGAGGGCAATTAGGGTGATGGAAAGAAGATGAAGGGCAAAGGTGGAAAAGAAAAGAATAGGATAAGGAAATTAGGATTTTGTAAGATACGCTATTTTGTCTTATTATAAGCACAAAGATCGAGGATCTTCTTCCTTAACTCCTTCCTCTTTCTTCGACCAACAACCATTCTCCTTCTCTACTTTTCGCAACCACCGTGAACCTCACCAAACAAAGCTTAAAGATGTGAACGCCATTTCGCCACACATGCATGGTCTGCTCGTCGTCGAACTCACCTTCGTCGTTGTTTTGTCATAGGAAGACACACGCCTTCAACCACTCATCGATCCACATCAACGAGAGTTGCAACTCTCCGTTCAGCAACCTCCTTAACACCCTGATTCGAAGCCTTAGCGTATTGTCGCTTTTTTGGTGGTTTGTTCGCGTTGCCAAACGATGACCCTGAAGTCCCTCCCTGTCGAACAACCATCGCAAGAATTGAGCACCTCAACCGTCGGTTCACGATTTCGTTCGAGTTTTTTGGTTATTCTTGCAAACAGTTGTTGGAGTTTTAGGACCAGTTCCAAGTAGATAGGGCCACGACCTTTCAAAAGATATACTCCATGCTCCAAGACGTGCCTCCACCGGTCGCCACACGTGTTGCCGCTCACCATACTTTGTTCGATTCAATCACTTTCTCTTCCATGAGTTCGTCTTGAGCCCCAGTTATTGGTAATTCAACTTATTTATGTTTGGATTTCAAAAATATGCTAGTTATGGAGGATTTCATTGAGAAATTAACAAATTTTTTTTAGGGGTTCGATTGTTGAGCAGATTAAAGGGGAAGTGGAATAGGAACAAAACTTTAGGAGATTCAATTTAAAGCTAAGGTAAGTGACCTCATGCCGAACCTATTCAAAATGGGATAAAAGTTATAGTTTAATTAAAGTTTATGATTTGATATTTCAAAAGTATTACGTCTTAAAATGTTTTAAATGGAATGTTATGAACGTTAGGCTTGATTTATGATTGATTGATTTAAGCTTAAAAGCTATGAAAGTTACGCTATGATTATTAATACATGACTTCCATAAATATTTGCATCATTATGAATACGTATTTGTATATGGGAAGTATTGATGGGGCCTCATGCATGTTTGTATGTACATGATATAGTTCGTGAGTGGTTGTGACAATTATTTTCCATATGACTATTGGTTAGAGAGGACTCCACATATGATAGTGGTGAAAGATGTTTTGAAAAATAAGAAACTTTCAATAACATCGACTATGATTGTTTTTCGAAAACAATATCGTTGATCTATGATAACGTTTGTTTGATGTTGTGTATGTGACTTTTCTTGTACAAAGTATCCAACCTTTTAAGTGTTGGCTCAACATTTTATGCAAAATGTACATGATTAGTTTCAACAAACATAAATTGTTTCCATTGATTCATGTTAAATAATAGACGAACTTCAAACCTTTTGATAACAAGTATTATAATTAGATTAAAAGAATTATAGCATAGCATAAGGTTGTAGTAATTAGTTGTCTTCAAATTCAAATTTGTTGAGTAATATAACTTTAAAGCCAATTTATGTAATCACTTTAACGTTTCTTAGGCTTCCACCTAGCATCGTTACTATATGCTTCCTAATTGCAATTGAAAAGTTTTAAGAAAAACATGGAGATTTAAAGTAGCAACCCAATTAACCAAGTAATATTTAAATTTGTTTTATCAAGAATAAAATTTACACTATTTTGAAATGTATGGTTTTACAAATGATCCATATATTGTTAGTCGAAACTCAATAGATTTATTATGTAATGAAGTATATTTTTTACAAGTCTTCTTCTTCAGGGTACTTTGTGTATATTTCTTTTGCTAGTTTACCCAATAAATAAGAAGTAGTGGCATGCATTTTGAACCTAAGGAGTAAAGGTGTGTGGAAAAACATAATAGGAGCCAAAATGAGCATAAAGCACAGGGTTGGTTTAGTGATGACTTGCTTATTGAGTAATTTATCTTATTGAATACTTATTAACCTCGTAGTATTGAAAAGCTTATTTATTTACTCTTCATGCATTTAGCTGAATGACACTAATATGCTTCATATGATATTGAATCTCACTTTATATTATCAAATGTTATTAGTTCATGCCGTTTGATAGAAAAATAGAACAAATTCACATCACCATTTTGTTTTAAATGTAATATTTATTCTTTGTTATACTCGTCGTGTTAAACTCATCCGTCCTCAATATTGAATGTGATGGTTCATTTACTTTAAATGGCTTTGTTAAGAGATAAATTAATTTAACTCTTATTGGTCATAAGTTTAAGGGTAGTCTGATTTTATTTACATTGCAATATACTTTTATTGTAAATATTCTTCAAAGATATCTAAAATGAGGAAATGTGACCCTCTATGGTTCAAAAGAAATCAGTTTACGAGCCCTACAATTTTACTATTTTCAATCACTGCTACTACTCAATAAAATAAACGTTCAACAAAAGTTTATGAAAAAATAAAAAACGATCAATGCTGCAAATTGAATACAAAAATGGAAAAATGAAAAAGTCATTTCCTCATCCTCTTAAAAAGGAAAAAGACATGGATGTAGAAAACAAACTAAGTCCATTTACTTGAAATAGGTACTAAAAATATAGTTTTCACTCAATTATCTAAACTAATTAACAAACAACACTCCTATGAAGGGGTTTTCTATATTTCTCAAACAACTATCACCTCTCAAATTTGTTTAAAAACAATTTTAAAAGGAACAAAAAGTCTAAAACAAGTTCTTTAAGTCAAGAGAACAAATAGAAAAGGACATGGCAAGTAAGAAGATGGTTGTGTTTCTAATGATCGTTGTGGTGGTGGCCACAATGAAATTTTCCACTGCTGATAGGTCGACCGACATGGAGGCCAAATTCAAGTCGTTCTTTGGCGACTTAGGTAGCGTGGAGGCCAAATTCAAGTCTTGTTGTAAAACTTGTGAGGAGGAATGCATGGCTAAAGGGAATGACTACAACTCCTGTCATTCGAAATGTGATGAATATTGTGGCAAAAAGGAAGTTGCTGGTACTTTCTCTACAATCATGAGAAAAATTACTTTTTAACTGTATACATGATAAAAATGTATCAATTTTGTTATCAAAATTTATTGTTAGTTGTCTATTTCGACAAAATGGATGGTGTTGATACATTTATTATTTTTATTACTTGTTAATTGTTGAAGAGTAATTCCATAGTCGGTTGTATATGGGAAAGTATAATTTTTAACTTAACATGACTTTTATTATTCATGTTAAGTATGTTTTTCTTTTATTATTCATGTTAAGTATGTTTTTTTGTTGGTTTGTATTTTACATTACTACAAACTGAAAATAAAAAAATTTACCTTATATGGAATGTTTTGAGTAATAATTGATACCTATATATAAAATAAATGGATTTTTCCCCTTTTTGATTTCTTGACTAATTTTGATTTTCTTTTGTGTATTTTAATTATCGTTATGTTCATTTTGCAGATAAACTCCACATCAATTTTCCTAATTGATAATTGAGGATGAAATGTAGGCAGATCTTTTGAGAGCTACCAATTTGATGTTGATGACAAATATAATTTGTCTGAATAACATTTATGCGACGAACTTTTGATGTTTCTTGCTCTACGAATAATTTATTTGTTTAATTATACAATATTTGTAGTTGGCATTCTTCGTTTTCCTTTTTTATTCCTCTTAACACGTAAAACCAAAAAAGTTTAATTGATTTCTAGCTTCTATTAAATAATTTTAATTCTTATATTCAATTTATTAGTTCTAAATATAATAGATAAGAATAAAAAACTTTACATTTAAGATAAAACATTTAAATATAACTCAACATTTTGATATATATATGAATAACAAAAATTATGCCAAATGGTCTTTTCCAATGACTAAATTACACAAATGTCATTTTTTTACAACAACATTTATGTTTGAGCTTGGTTAAATTTTTTTCATTGTTGTTCTTCCACTCTTACTTTTGAATGTTATGCATCTCTGTCCATTTACGATATAACTTTATTTCTTTTCTTCCCTAGTAAGATTATTAATTTAAGGTAAATGACTTTAGTGTTAATTACATATCATTATTTTTAGGTACTAACCTTTTTTTTAGTATGATTTACATACATTTAAAAATGAGTTGAAATAGATATAATCAACAAAAGCAACCAACAAAATGGAGTCTTAAAGATTCGCGAACTATTTTATTATATTCTTAATTTGGACAAGATGTGAGGAAATAAGCACATATATAAGTGGGCAAGAACAAGATGTTAAACGGTTCGAATAAATTGATGAATTTGCTAATATCAAAGAAATAGATTAATGAACTTGGGGACGACACCTACAATTGAAAATAAGCCAGCTACCAAGTTAAAATCTAGAATTATAAATTCATGATTTCTCAATAGCATTCAACTTTTTGATTTGCAATGTATTGTTCTAATGCACGTAGACATCACAACGCCTATTGCACCGTGATGCACACTCCCATGTTTTCGCTAAATTTTCTTCCATTGTTTTTTCATTCACCACCTGATAAAACTTATTGGCCATAAAAGGTAGCTAAAATTAAAAAGGTTAGAAAGCAAGAAAGGTTATAAAAAATACATATTTTGTATGTATTAGTTTTCCTCATACGAGATCTCTTCTACAATTAAAAAAGAAAATTCAATTTATTGATTCTTTCCTTTAAGAGTGTGTCCATCATTAGTAACTCAACTGTGAGATGGGGATGCACCTACTTGATTATTAAACGAACATAATAGCATATATTAAATACCTGAAAATAAATGAAAAAAAAATCAAACAAATAAATTCTTCCGGTTTTAGTATTCGAAAAGAAACAAGAGGCCAATCGTTTACTTGTAAAACAAGTTATTTTTGTGGTTTAATTTTTCTAAATTTTGCCTCGATGTTGTGAGAAAAATCATATATTTTATGAGTGTGGGTGGTGGGCGCATTTCATGCTTAAGACATTGATTTAATATTTAGTATCCGTTATCAATGTGTAACTCTTGACATGTGTTTATGGCATGAAAATTTAAATCATTGAAGCTGAAGGCTTAACATAGTGAACAAACAAAGAATATAGTCATACGAAGTCGATGCTTAATGTCACATGTCTTATGAGTGCAATTGTCAATCCTAACTAATTGTGCAAAATGAACTTTTTAACTGACCATACCTTAAAGAGATCACAACTACCATTGAACCCCATGTTGAATTGTACATGGGTAAAAAGTAACTACTGAAACACATGTGATCAATGGTCAACCAAACACTACCCGTTATATAAAGCCCATGGTTGGACTACTTGCAAGATGAAGAGAAGCGAATTGCAATGCATTAGCATCTTCATTATACTTCGTTCTTACTTATTTTAGGTTCTATCTATTTATAGTAATGGTTGGCATCACGTCTTCAATTGATGTTGCAGTGTTATATCTGTTGTGTTACATGTTTGAAGGGTTGCTTATCTAGTGTTCCATCAATGTACTCTGAAGTTTAAAAGCCTCGTTCTCCTTTTGTAACTCTCAAATACTCTAATATAGCTCAATTATGCTTAAAATTCAGTTTAATTCTTCACAATATTTTAGTTCTACTTTAAATGGTCGGTTTTAAAGAATTTAACATAAAAATACATGAAAAACACATAAAACGGTAACAAAACTAGCCTAAACTAAACCAATAATTATAACTATTTTTCATCTAAATCATTCTCAACCAAGTAATAACACCTTTACTTTAAAAATAAAACGTGGAGCATGAAGGGAATGGATATCTCACAGCGGAAGTGTGATGTGAATCCCGTTATTTCGTTGTGTTTCTAAATTTCGTAAAATTTAAAGTATCCCCGATGTTTCTAGGCTAAATATGCTTTGGAGAAAGAAAAATACAACAAGTTTAGAGTAATCTACCTCTTGAAGAAAAATTCTATGTGTTTTCTTTCCCTTGTCAAGAACATTCTCAACGATCTCTCCAATCAAATCACGATTCGAATCCCAATCCAAAGGGCATCTCAAATTATCTTCTATGGTATTCTCTGGCATGTGAGGAAGAGCATGTGGGACTCTCTTTGTATAAATTTTGGAGAAATTTAGATAGAGTTCTCCATAGAGAGTTGAGAGAAGATAAGTGCTCTTTTCGGAGTAAATTCCAAAAAATTGGCAAGAATGAGTAAGAAGTGCTTCTCTAAGCACTTATTTATAATGGTTTGTGATGGAGTTAAAATCTCTACCAATTCACCATTATACCAAAATTATATAATATGAAAATTATATTTGCATATCATATAATATAAGATATCACATACCTTATTATATAAATCTCATTTGTATAATGAGGAGTTTAAAATTGAATCACATTCAATTTAATTTATCTCATATCGATTTCTCCAATTGACCCTTAATTAAATAATTAGGTTATACTAATAGTTTATTATGAATCTGATTCACATTAAACTATATACTATGTCAATCATATCTCATATAAATGACATAAATACAATTTTCATGATTTTGAACACTTCAAATCCACTCGATTGTATACCCTCATTTAGTCCAAATTGAGCCAAACGAGGGACCTAACAGACATACAGAGCATGAGCTCCAATGATTCGAGATTAACCGATCAAACTCTTTGATCCGATTAATGAACATTCATTAAGTATGGGGACACTCAACTATAGCCTCGTAGTTGCACTCTCCTCACTGGAGGACAAGTTGTGTCAATCGATATAACCAAAGCCCGTGAGTCGACCTTTCATATGTTTTTTGTAGTCAAAACAGGGACAAATTATCGTTTTACCCCTGTGTATACCTCTTGTTCCTTAAGTTCTACTACTCCTCTAATTAGCAACTTTGTTGCATAGTCCTACAATAAACAACATCCCTCTCGGACAAGTGAAAGAGTGGGACCCCATTGTTCAAGCCCGAAGTTAGCACTTAAGGGAACAACCCCTTTAATTTTCCTAGCTCGAGAACGAGTGAATTCAATATTGCGTAGTTAAGTTCCCAACTCCACACGTTGTTTTTTCCAGAGAAGGTTGCCATATTGGGCGTGTAACACCTACCACCCTCATACGTACTAGTCAGAGGAATTTCATTCAATTTCAAATTCCACAATTATACAAATGTTATTTGTATAATAAGGCATGAGATACCATATATTATATAATATGGAAATATTATTTGCATATTATATAGTTTTGGTTAAATTGTAATTTGGTGGAGATTTTAACTCCACCACACACCTTCATAAATAGGTGTTCAAAGAATCATTTGGTAAGCATTTTCGCAATTTTTTGGAATTCCATCCTAAAGTGCAAGAAATTCTCTCTAAACTCTCTCTCAATTCTCTATGATTCTCGCCACCACAAAATCCAAAGAGAATCCCACAACTCTCCCTCATCCTCGAGAGTACAACCGAGAAGATCAAGTGAAAGTTTCATAGCAGAGTGACTACTCGTAGTTCCTCTCTTGTTAGTGTACTCGTGCAACAGCGCTTACGGCAACTCGTAGCTATTGTATGCATGGGGGTAACGAGACATGGTATAAAAATCCATGCGTCCACCCTTGACGCAAAATCGCTTAGCAAACTCAAATGCACCAGTGTCAGAAAGAAGAGATTTGTGAGTTTCAATTTGAACTCCTAATTTCGAAAATCAACTTCAGCAACTTGGGTATCAGCGATGACACATCATCACCGAGCACCGAGGGGGTGGATCAAAGCGATTATAGCGAAGTCTCGTTTCCTTATGCGACCACACGGTTTTTTTTCATTGTGTGTTCTTTGCAGTGTGAAGGGAGGTTAGGAGTGCGGCCTTTATCAGATTTGATCTTTTAGCATATCGTGCCCTTACGTGTGGTGTTTCCATGGTTCAATACCGAGGTGAATGAGGGAAGTGTCTACAGTAAATGGGGGAACGACACATGTGAATGTATCGTACGATCTCCTCCACTAGGTAGCACCGTGAGATTTCTATGGTTCGCCAGTGAGTTGCACTATGACCAACCACCCCTAGGGAGGGGTTAACCATAGGGATCAGAACGCCGCAAACTCAATAAATGAATAAGGTCTCTTAAGTAATTTGCCAACAGTTGTCTTCCATACTGGTGGCATGCTGGTTCGGACCTATTGAATCTGAATGTTGTAGGGATTTACGGGATGAGTTAAACTAGTTCACGATTATTTGACCAAATAATGGTAGCTAAAGATCATTGGAATATGAGATATTATGGGAATCGTAATTCCCTAAGATCGTCTCAATTTAAGGGACGAGTGACGGACCACCCGACGGTATCCTTCATTCTAAATCCCTGAAGTATCATTGAAAATTAAAAAGTTTAAGTTTCAACACTATGGTTATTCGTGAGAATTTCGCTAAATTTATGGGTTTGTAATGGGTTTAAGGCATGAATGACAAATTAGAATAATTTTTTTTTTTGTTTTCAGCATGTCGTCCTCAATTATTGCATTGCTTGCTAACAAAAATTAACTGGGATAAATACATTACGTTGAAGTCCAACCTTAATATGACAAAGGGAATTCCAAAGTTGTAGACAAAGGAAAATGTTTCCATTACAACGTGTATGGGCAGTGGAAGCGCAATTTCCCAAAGTACCTAGTCGAGCTCAAAGAGAATAAAGCTAAATTAGATTTTCTTGTTCAAGAAACTTGTTTACTAAAAAATGATAATTCCACCTGATTTTTTTTTTAAGAGACCACTAATCATATTTGTTCCTCTTTATAGGGAATTAGTTCCTTCAACAAGCTCAAAGAGGGTGAGATGACTTTCAGGGGAGGAACGGGAGACGTCGTCTCAACTCGAGTAATGAGAGCTATCAAATTATTCTGTTGGGATAGATTTATGTTTTTGGAAACACTTATATAGTTCCTAAAATTGAGAGAAACCTTATAACCGAACAAGGTTACTCTATTTCCTTTGATATGAATGAAACACTCATGAGTAAAAATGGTGTCCATATTTATTTGGCTAAATGTGAAAACAATTTATATGTGTTAAGACCAATCGAAACTAAAGCACTTTTAAATAATGAAATGATTAAATCTGCAACACTCAATGTAAAAGGCAAAAGGTGTCTCATATTAAAGATACATATCCTTTGCATCTAAGACTATGTAACATCAATCTAAATCGGACTTAGAGGCTTGTAAAGAATGGTCATATCAATCTCAATCTTGACGAGAACATCTGCATGGACCAACCAAAAGGGTTCATTGTACAAGGTAAGGAACAAAAGGTTTGTAGGCTTCAACGTCCTATTTAGGCACCTCTTCTTATCTCGGGTGTCAATTAGAGTTTATACAGACGTGTTAGGCTTATAAAATTGCATGATGCGCCATTAGGCTTGAAAGAGTTTCTCAGTGTTTTGAACTTCCTTCCCAATATGCTACATGTTCAATCTTGGATTAATATATTAACACAATGTACCTTTTAGCTTGTACTTTCAGTTAATATATTATAAATTAAATTCAATGGGCATTGGGGCTTTGTAATTTAATGAAAGACTATGTAAATTAAGGACATTGTGTAATTAAAGACATTTTTTACAACATTTAAATTGGTTTGGGAGAATATGTGTAGTTTTATTTGAAACGAGGAGGGCAATTTGGGGAAAGAATGGTCAATTAGGTTTTGAAAACCCTATTATTTTCTCGTGCACAAAAGTTGGGCTCATCTCCTTCATTATCCTCCCCACCTTTTCATTACCCAACACCCTCGAAGGAGCTTCAATGCCCCAACCTCATCTGACAAGACTCCTCGCCACCAGCTGTGTATTATGGAACAAGAACCTCTCACCCCGTCGGAGTGAAGTCGAACGTAAGAGTCGTCGTGGGTCTAAACTCCTTTGTGATTTAAAAAAGTCGAAAATTGTCGAATCTTATCGAGTTGTTGCTTCCGCTATCCTCGCTAGTCCAAAGCCATCATGCCATCGCCGATTTGGGCCTTGCATCGAGCTTTTGGAGGGATCGAGTTACTCGACCCATGGATCAAGTTACTGGAGTTACTTGAGTCATGGATCGTGCTACGCCAACGCTATGGATCGTGTTACTGGAGTCATGTTTGGGAAATCGTCGGTTTGGGCCTTGTTTCGAGCTTTTGGAGGGATTTTTTATCGGTTTTCAATGTGTAAAGATTGGATAGATCTGCTGGAATATATGCCTTAAACTTTTGTATTCGTAATTAATTGAGGAAATGAATAAAGTTGTTATTTATTCATTAAACTTGTATTCTCGTAATTACAAACATTAATCCAATAAACTAAGCTATAGGGTCATATTTAGAATGTCGCCCAAATGGTCTATAGTAGATGGATAAGGTTGGGAACCTTTTCCAATTAAGAATAAGGATTCCTCCCAGTTTGTATTTGATAAAAACGAGGAGATCGATCTCGTACATGTACTTCACATGCCAGTGGGGGCATCCTGTGCAACTAGTTTGTACAAGACTGGACCAAAAATTGTTAAACTAATCTTGTAACACCATTGATAGGTTAGGGCTAATAAATCAAACGATGACCAATATTGATTGATCCTGAATTCTTAGAGAGTTGCGAACAACTGTCTGTCAGGGATTGTCCTTTGACTAGTACAGATGAGAGTTGCCAGAGTTGTCGACTCAATATGCCTAGCTTCTCAAGGATGAAACTGTTGGGATTTTTGCCTTAAAACTCGTAGTTTGTAATTATGTTATAATTAATGTAATAAAGTGTTATTATTTCAATAACGATTTATTGTTCGTTATCTACGAGTTTGTCTTTATTTAAACCCTAAATCCAATAAACTAAACATCCAAGGCTATTGTATGAATCTTTAACTGAATGTGGTGTAATATAAAGGATCTCAATTCGAGATACAACCTAAAGGGTCTATAGTTAGGGGATAAGGAAGGTTTGGGTACCTTACCCTGGTAAAACTATGGATGTGGCCCACTTTTTATTTGATACAAACAATGTGATCCTAACGTGTTCGTGTAGATGACATGTTAGTTAGGATATCCTATGTAATGAGATTACATAAGACCGGACCACGAAATATTAATCTCTAGTTGCAACTCTGTTGACTAGTTACGTTTCTATTTCACTAGGATAACCTAGGTAACTTGATCTCAATCGTGAGCAGGTTACGAACTTATGTTCGCGAGGGATTGTCGTTTGACTAGTATGGGTGAGAGTGGCCAGATTCGCCGACTCAATATGTCTACCTTCTTGGAGACAAGACCGAGTGAGCAGCTGAGAACTTAACTTAGCAGGATGGAATTCACTCCTTCCCGCCTATTAGGGTAAGTAGAGTAATGTTACCGTATGTGGTGTCTCGAGGACTTGAACAAAGGGCCCGACCCTCTCATTGGCCGAGAGGACTTTTTTGTTGGTAGGACCACAAACAAATTGTTCATTAGAGACACTTTGGTACTTAAGGCACAAGATGTAACCCAGGGGTAAAACGGTAATTTGACCCAGCTGGTGTTACGAACATTATTGAAGGATTGACTTGCTGTTTTTCGTCATTATCCGTGGACACATAAATATATATGCAGTGAGAAGAGTGCAGCTGTGGGACTTTAGTGGAGTGTTCCTATTATTAACGAATGTTGATTGGTAGGTTAATGAGATTAACCGAGTAATCTCGTTGTAACGCCCCTACTTTTCTATGACCAAATCCCTAGGGACATTACTACACATGCATGCATTTATAGGCCGAGAAATAAAAGAACTTAAAAGCCAATTCTTATTAACGTAAATAGTTCTAGGGATCCCCAAAAAAAAACAAAATATTCAAATCATTTAAAAACATCACATCAGCTTGGCCTATTAAAACTGTAAGTAAGTTTAACTTCAAAGGAAAACATAAAGACAACAATATTTCAAATCATGAATATGCGGAAATCAATCTTTGGTTCCCATGGTCCTAATCACGCTCTCCGTCCACACGCCTGCACGTCCTTCCCTTTACCTGAAAAACATTTTTAAAAGAAAGGGTGAGTATTGCATAAACAATACCCAGTAAGTAACCTCGCTACCGAGGTTTGGGATATGCATACACATACAATCATAATCTCTAAACTCATTCATAACATACATAGATGGGATTTAAAACTTTCTAGAGTTGCGAGTCTTTAATCCATGTTTTGCATAGTTAATTGTCGAGCCTTTAATCCATATTTATTCATATAATTGCCAAGTCTTTAATCCATGGCTGCTCATAAAATTGCCAGGTCTTTAATCCATGGCTGTTCATAAAATTTCCAAGTCTTTAATCCATGGCTGTTCATAAAATTGCAGTCTTTAATCCATGGTACATTCATAAAATTGCAGTCTTTAATCCATGGTTCATTCATAAAATTGCAGTCTTTAATCCATGGTTTGTTCATAAAATTGCAGTCTTTAATCCATGGTGTATATTTAGTTGCCAAGTCTTTAATCCATGGCTGTACATTTAATTGTGAGGCCGACTGGTCACCCTAAGTCATTTCAGCGATCTCAGGATAACCAATGTCCACACTATTCGTTAATTCATTTCGTGACATACAAAACATGCATAAGGTCCCATCAGTCACATAATCATGGTGTACATCTCACAAATATCATTATCAACATATTATTCATACTTTCTCATGGACAGGGTGATAAATCATACTTTTTAATAAACATGAAACATTCTCATACATACCAGTGTCCTATTTTCACATGAAATAACGGGATCTTTATACATAACATACGAGAATACTTTCACATAACATAATGATTCATTTTCATATAATACTTCGAAATATTCGCACATAAAATATCACGTATTCTCAAAATAGTATCGTGGATTTTCATGTGGAAAATATGAACTATTTCACATAAAATTATGAAAATCATTTTCATTTACTCCCATTTAAAAGTTTAAGCACGAGGTCCCTTACCTCGAGCTTGATTTTCTCCAAAAACCTAATCGAACTCCTGCCTATTCTCCTTTTAGCGAAACACGATTCACATCAATATTTAGGATTCAAACTCCAAGCATTTCACTAAAACCCTAATCATGCGTTATTCAAAAATCGTATTTCGATGTCGTGTCCCGCTTACCTCGGTTTTCACGGGAACTCGATATTCCTTAGTTTGCTTGGCAATCGACTTCCAATTCGCTCCAAGTTCGGTTCCTACAAAGGCGTGTTCGAACTTTGTACTCAATTTCTCAATTGAGCGTTTAATCTAAGCGGGTCGTAATAATTCCAATTAGGTATGAAACTCGAATCAAAGCGCTCACCCAAAGACAAACCCACCATTTGCAAAGGATGGTGCTTTGCCGGCCGTGGTCGTGGACGGATCGGACGGCGGCGACGCGCTTCGCCGGCGAGAGCGCGGTGGAGCTCGACCAAAGCTCTGGCGCTGCTGCAGGACTCGTCGACGGTCGTGCTCGTGGAGTGGGGTTCGGCGGCTGCAGTGCTTACCTTCGATCGGGAGAGTTGTGGACTCGTCGGCGGCTGCTCTTGTACGTGGGTTTTTTTTTTGGTCGGCGGCTAGGGCACGGCAAAAGCTTGCGTGAAGCTCTCGGTATTGCAGCTGGAGAACCGACTTGCGGACTCGCCCGGCGGCGGCGGCCTCCGCCGCGGCTTACGGTTGGCGGCGGCGAAGAGACGTTGAAGTTGCGTTTCCGGCTAGGGCAAGAATCGGTGAAGAAGGTGGTGAGTGCTAGGGTTTCACTTAGGTTTACAATAAGAAGGGAGAGCTAGGGTTTTGCTAGGGTTAGGGCTTCCTTTCTTCTCTCCTTTGGTTTGAGACTTAGTGATGCTTAAATACCATGCATTAGGTTAAATTTAGTTGCCAATTACATCCTCAATTAGATGGTAATAGCTAAAATGCCCTTGCAAATTTTCTTTTCCTTCAATTTCATAAATAATCTTGTCTTATAGGGAACCATTCATTTAAACTAAACAAAAATTAAGGTCTCACTCTCCCAGAGCTTGATTAGAACACCAAAGCGACTAAATCTTTGCTAATAGAGTGTTAATTAATATAACTAATAGTACACGAGATGGCGGTCGTTACAATCTTCCTCCTTAAGAACTTTCGTCCTCGAAAGTTCCTATTCTTGGAATAGTTACGGGTATTTAGCTCGCACTTCCTCTCTCGTTCCCGGTAGCTTCTTAGATGCGGTGGTTACGCCACAATACTTTAACCAAAGTGATCTCACGGTTCACGGAGGGTCTTTCGATCTCTTGCAATAATGCATGCTGGTCGTTCGCCATAACTCGGATCTTACGCTAAGCGCAATGGTTGAAGTCTATGACATGGGTCGGGTCGGCACACATAAACGTCCCCGAAATAGCAATCCTCCGTCGGTGGATGGGGAGAACTCTGTCCCCTCACCGTAGCTACTGCGATAAGTTTTTCCACTAGCGAGGGTCCACCTTTGAGCCTCTATGTCCACGTTGCCTCAAGGTCGGTTGCTGCATTGGCCGGGCTAAGCGAGCCGTGGTCTTTCCTACTAGCACTGCAATTTCGGCTCGAGCAAACTGCACTGTAACTCTCTGCATTTGTCTGTCACTCATGTGCGATATGCCGGCTTCTGCTGAGGGCATCGGCCACTACATTAGCCTTACCAGGGATGGTGCGTATGTCAATATCATAATCTTTCACCAATTCCAACCATCTGCGTTGCCTCATGTTCAATTCATACGGGTGAGCAGATACTTGAGACTTTTATGATGCGTAAAAATCGAATTTTCTCGCCATACAGGTAGTGTCTCCAGATTTTTAACGCAAAAACCACTGCTGCTAATTCCAGGTCATGAGTTGGATAGTTCCTCTCGTGCGTCTTCAATTGTCGGGATGCATAAGCTATTACCTTACCGTCTTTGCATCAGATTACACCCAACCCTTTCTTGGAAGCATCATTTGTAAACCACAAAGCTCCTGTTCCTCGGGAGGCTGTAAGAATCGGGCCGACACTAATGTCGTGCTTGAGTTCTGGAAACTTGCTTCACAAGCATCATCCCACACAAAAGAGTTTCCCTTACGCGTCGGTGAGTCATAGGCATGGCTATCTTGGCAAAATCCACGCACGAAAGCGCCTATAGTATCTGCTGCAAGACCCAGAAAGCTACGTACCCAGAATAGCGTGGTCGGACGAGGCCAGCGTGTGGCGGCCACGGCCTCCACTTTCGGTGGATCAGCAGAGACTCGGCCGGACACCACATGCCCTAGAAAGATACATGCGAGCCAAAATTCACACTTGGAGAATTTTGCATACAACTTATTCTCTCTCGGTGTGAGTAAGACTTTCCTCGAGTGCATTTCATGTTCCTCATCACACAGAGTATATCAATATATCATCGATGAACACAATCACGAACGTATCAAGAAACTCCTTGAACAAGCGGTTCATCAAGTCCATGAAGGCGGCGGGAGCATTGGTCGGGCCAAAGCGGCATCACTTTGTGAACTCGTAATGCCCATAACGTGATCGAATCTTTGTTTTAGGGATATCCCCTTCACGCGATCCTCAAGCGATGGTAGCGATCTCGGATCGATCTTAGAGAACAACGTCGCTCCTTGCAAGCGATCGAACAAATCATCTATGCGGGGAGAGGGTATTTATTCTTGATCGTGACTTTATTCAACTCCACGTAGTCTATACACGGGCGCATGGATCCGTCTTTCTTTTCACGAACAATACAGGGTGCTCCCAGGGGTGAAAGCGCAGGCGTATAAACCCTTTGTCTAGCAAATCTTGTAGCTCGTACTTTTAGTTCTTTCAACTCTGCTGGTGCCATTCATGCGGGGCCTTGGATATCGGGGTCGTCCCCCAACTCCAATCCAATGTTAAAATCTACCTCCACAGTGGAGGTATTAGGGAGGTCCTCGGGAAGACATCTGTAAACTCATTCCTCGCGCACCGATGTCACTTTGAGATCTCTGTGCACCTTGCATCTAGTATGCGAGCTAAGACGCCCCAAGCTCCCGATGCAATAACTACGGCCTTAAGGGCGATAATTACCTTAGGCTACTTCTTCTGCTATAGTGCCTCTCAACACAGTAGCTTGAGGTTGGTTAGGAGGAGTGAACACTACCTCCTTCACGGCTTGATCAATACAAGCATGGTTCTGCGCTAACCAGTCCATGCCTAAAATTACATCAAAATCAAACATATCTAAGACCACTAGGTTCACTGCTAACACATGGTCTGCGATGGTCACACTACCATCCTTGACTTTCATATTGGCCAACAAATTTATTCCCGCAGGAGTGGAGACAGATAGGGCATACTGTAACTGTTCTAGTTCTAACTCAGCTTGACTTACAAAGGATGCAGAAATAAAACAGTGCGTAGAACCCGAATCAAATAGTACAAAGGCGAGGTGCCCAAGTAATGGAAGTGTACCTGTAACCACTGAGTCTGAGCCATAGATGTCTCGACTGGTGCTTGCATAGGCTCTCCCCTGTTGTATGGCCGGCTTCACAGCAGGCCCACTACTCATAATCTGTGGCTGGCTAGTGCTGGCTTGGTTCGGGCAGATATTAGCTCTGTGCCCTTCCTTCCCACACTTGAAACACGCTCCGGACCGGGCCATACATTTACCCCAGTCGCGGTTCACGCATTCCTGCACTGCTGTGGCCTATCTCATTGCTATTCCCGATCTGTTGGATTGGTGGTTTCGTTTGGGACACATGCGGAAATGCCACAGTCTATCACGGTGTCTGTTGGAGAAGCTTGTGAGAGTGGAATGGGGCTGGTCCCACTTCCTCTTATGATTCGCTTAAGAAATTTGCCCAGAGCTAACTACCACTGTTGTGCAATCTCGAGCTGCACCAAATCGGTTCGCCACTCTCACTGCGGGCGTAATCGGGAGGTGCTAAAGCTTGAATAAAGCCTCGAACATTCTCATCTAGCCCCATGATGAAGCGCTCGGTCTTCTTTGCTTACGTATCCACTAGCTCGGGGCAAAAGCAGGATGAGCGGGTAAATTCCCTCTCATATATCTCTCACGCCCTCTGTTGCAGCACGGTTTGTAAAATTACACGCCGCTTCTTCTGTAACAGTGCGGCGAGGATAGAATTTCCGCCGAGAATGCTTCCTTGAATAGGTTCCAAGTAATCGTTTCTCATTGGCAACAATGGTTCCGCGGGCGGACTCCCACCACAAGTGCGCGTCATCCCTCGGCATGAAGGTCGCACAGGACACCCCTACGGTCCTCGGGCGGTTCATCGATCGAAGATGGTCTCAATGGAGGGCGACCACAACTCGCCACCGTGGGGTCAGCTGGATGACCCATTGAAAGATCTCGAATCATACTTCACGAAGTCGCCGGTGCGGGACTCGAGTTGCGTCGTTTCGCCCCTGATTTGCTTGGGCCAGCTGGGTGGCTACTTTGGCTCGCACTAGGCTCTGCATGGCCTCCACCATCATAGTCATAACATTGGCGTTCCCCTGAGTGCGCCCACGGGGGCAGCTGCAGTATATTCTCACGGCGTTGGGCGGGTCACGGGGAGGTCTCGAGCGGGTGGAGTAATCTCTTCCGATCCGGGGTAATTTCGGTTGGGCGTCAACATTTACCCTTGCCCTCCGGCCCCTACCACGTCCCCTACCTCTCCCTCGGCCTCTAGGTGGCATTATGTCAAAACTACAACATAGAGAGTTTCTAACTCAGTTTCCTTCATTAACAAATCGTAAGATGGAATCACCCCTTGGGGCTTTTAGGGTTATGTATATGCATAATATTGTATCATATCATAATCATTTACTTTCTTAATAAAATATCAGAACGTACCTGGCGGTGAGTGGAAGCGTTGTTAAACCATGGGAACTACTGCGTGCTTACTCTGTAAGCAAGTCTCTGAGAACCCTTAAACCTAGGGCTCGATACCAGCTATAACGCCCTACTTTTCTATGACCAAATCCCTAGGGACATTACTACACATGCATGCATTTATAGGTAGAAATAAAAAGAACTTAAAAGCCAATTCTTATTAACGTAAATAGTTCTAGGATCCCCAAAAAAACAAAATATTCAAATCATTTAAAAACATCACATCGACTTGGCCTATTAAAGCGTAAGTAAGTTTAACTTCAAAGGAAAACATAAAGACAACAATATTTCAAATCATGAATATGCGGAAATCAATCTTTGGTTCCCATGGTCCTAATCACGCTCTCCGTCACACATACGCACGTCCTTCCCTTTACGAAAAACATTTTTAAAAGAAAGGGTGAGTATTGCATAAACAATACCCGATAAGTAACCTCGCTCACGAGGTTTGGGATATGCATACACATACAATCATAATCTCTAAACTCATTCATAACATACATAGATGGGATTTAAAACTTTCTAGAGTTGCCAGGTCTTTAATCCATGGCTGCATAGTTAATTGTCAGGCCTTTAATCCACGACTGTTCATATAATTGCCAAGTCTTTAATCCATGGCTGCTCATAAAATTGCCAGTCTTTAATCCATGGTCGTTCATAAAATTTCAGTCTTTAATCCATGGTACATTCATAAAATTGCAGTCTTTAGTCCATGGTTTGTTCATAAAATTGCAGTCTTTAATCCATGGTTTATTCATAAAATTGCAGTCTTTAATCCATGGTTGTTCATAAAATTGCCAGGTCTTTAATCCATGGCTGTATATTTAGTTGCCAGGTCTTTAATCCATGGCTGTACATTTAATTGTGAGGCCGACTGGTCACCCTAAGTCATTTCAGCGATCTCAGGATAACCAATGTCCACACTATTCGTTAATTCATTTCGTGACATACAAAACATGCATAAGGTCCCATCAGTCACATAATCATGGTGTACATCTCACAAATATCATTATCAACATATTATTCATACTTTCTCATGGACAGGGTGATAAATCATACTTTGTAATAAACATGAAACATTCTCATACATACCACTGTCCTATTTTCACATGAAATAACGGGATCTTTATACATAACATACGAGAATACTTTCACATAACATAATGATTCATTTTCATATAATACTTCGAAATATTCGCACATAAAATATCACGTATTCTCAAAATAGTATCTGTGGATTTTCATGTGGAAAATATGAACTATTTCACATAAAATTATGAAAATCATTTTCATTTACTCCCATTTAAAAGTTCGGCACGAGGTCCCTTACCTCGAGCTTCGATTTTTCTCCAAAAACCTAATCGAACTCCCTACCTATTCTCCTTTTAGCGAAACCTGATTCACATCAATATTTCCGGATTCAAACTCCAAGCATTTCACTAAAACCCTAATCATGCGTTATTCAAAATACTGTATTTCGATGTCGTGTCCCGCTTACCTCGGTTTTCACGCGGGAACTCGATATTCCTTAGTTTGCTTGGCAATCGACTTCCAATTCCGCTCCAAGTTCGGTTCCTACAAAGACGTGTTCGAACCTGTACTCAATTTCTCAATTGAACGTTTAATCTAAACGATGGGTCGTAATAATTCCAATTAGGTATGAAACTTTCGAATCAAAAGCGCTCACCCAAAGACAAACCCTCATTTGCAAGGATGGTGCTTTGCCGTACGTGGTCGTGGGGCGGATCCGGACGGCGACGACACGCTCGCCGGCGATGGCGCGGTGGAGCTCGACCAAAGCTCTGCGCGCTGCGCAGACTCGACTCGTCGGCGGCGTGCTCGTGGAGTGGGGTTCGGCGATTTGCGATGCTTACCCGATCGGGAGAGTTGTGGACTCGTCGTGGTTTGCTCTTGTCACGTGGGTTTTTTTTTTTTTGGTGGCGGCTAGGGGCACGGCAAAAGCTTGCGTGAAGCTCTCGGTATTGCGGTGGAGAACTTCGACTTGCGGACTCGGCCGTGGCGGCGGCCTCGCCGCGGGCTACGGTTGGCGGCGCAAAGCAGCAGACGTTGAAGTTGCGTTTCCGGCTAGGGCAAGAATCGGTGAAGAAGGTGGTGAGTGCTAGGGTTTCACTTAGGTTTACAATAAGAAGGGAGAGCTAGGGTTTTGCTAGGGTTAGGGCTTCCTTTCTTCTCTCCTTTGGTTTGAGACTTAGTGATGCTTAAATACCATGCATTAGGTTAAATTTAGTTGCCAATTACATCCTCAATTAGATGGTAATAGCTAAAATGCCCTTGCAAATTTTCTTTTCCTTCAATTTCATAAATAATCTTGTCTTATAGGGAACCATTCATTTAAACTAAACAAAAATTAAGGTCTCACTCTCCCCGAGCTTGATTAGAACACCAAAACGACTAAATACAGCTGCTAATAGAGTGTTAATTAATATAACTAATAGTACCTGAGATGGCGGTCGTTACACTCGTATCGTTTGAGCTTATGATGTATAGGTCCATTAGGTCCACCTTCTAGCTCGTAAAGGGTTCTTAGATCATTTGAATTTGAAATGTTCAAATTCATTAGGGAATATATTTAATGTATTTAGATACAATATAATATATAGTTTTGGAACTATATATTATAAATTTAATGTGAATATGATTCATATTAAATTATCTGAGAGAATTGAATATTTGAAAGAATTCAAATATTATATTAAATGTGAATGTGATTCAAATTGGAAAACTATAGGTTAAAATTTAATGTGCATTAGATGTGCATTAAAACTATAGGTTAGATGGAATAATATGATTAAATATGATTTAATCTTATTTAAATATAAGATATTTAATTTGATTAATTAAATGTGATTTAATTAATGTTTAATTCAATTTAATATTAAATTATTGGAAACGTGTCAGAAGGACACGTTCCCCACCTCCCTTCTCATCGATAGGGAGTGGGGAGGTGATCCCTCGTTTTATTCATCTCCAATGGAGGAGAGGAAGTTGATTTATCTCGAAGTTTTTGTGAAGAGTTCTCTTTGAAAGAATTCTCTCTCTCTCATTCTCTAATTCCCAAAAACTCTTCCAAAAGTTGGAATCCTGCCCACCAAGGAGGATCTGAGGATTCAGAGATATAGAAGGTGATCTCTGGTGGTTGTGTTCTTGCTTGAAGAAAACAGAGAAAGTTGTTGTGTTGCTTCGTTTTTAAGCAAGAAGTTTCTACTTCCCTTTAGTTTTCTATTTAAATTATATCAGAGAATTGGAAACTACAAAGGTATTCTTCTACTTCCCTTTAGTTTAATTGTTAAACATATGTATGTTTGTATGTAACTAATCCATGCCTAATTAGATTAAAATTAGCATGCTTGTTCTGTATGTTTTTGTCAATGTACTGGTTTTTGTTTCAATTAAAACAATCAAGCAATTTAAGATCCCAAACACGTTTCCGCTGCTCAAGGAGATCAGATCTCCATCAATTGGTATCAGAGCAATGCTTGTATTGTTTTGTTTTTAAACAAAATTGCATTGATTTGGTGGGAAATTCATTGGGTTTGCAATAAAACTGTCACACCCCCTCCCGAGCTACATGCTAACTTACCCCGAAAGGTTGCGTGAAGCCAACAGACATTGTATCAAGACTTTAGGAGTTTACATAGTCCTCTAAAAATAAACTATAACACATAAGGACTTGCTATCCAACACCAGCCACGTACAAAGTATCAAGACTTAAGGAGGTTCCAGTAGGCTATGGCAGGATATCAGGTACCAGGAGCTCGATCTCTACCTGAAAAGTTTGAAATCATTGAAAAAATGAGCTATGAAGCTCAGTGAGTGATTGTGTTCAAAATCTATAACTTGCAAAACATGTCACCTGAAAACTATGAGCATATGCATTTGTATTCAAGCGTTCAAAGTAAACGTGGAATCTAATAGATTTTCAGTAAACCAACAAGTATGTCATTAAAATCTCGTAAGGCATATAAGTGATACAAACACTTTTTAAAACATGTCACAGTCCACGTTGTGTAGGGCACGCCCAGTACAACCAACATTTACTTTACGATGTAGGGGGGCCCGCCCAGCACTCACGACAACATTGTTGTCACGGAGTACACTTAACGTCGAGAACATAATAAGACCTGTGTGCACACTGTACCATAAAGCCCCAGGCTCAATATCTCAGAAAACAACATAAAAACATTTGAACATGTCTGTTTATCTTTTCTTTCATAAAACTCAAGCTTACTCAGCTTGTTCATAAAATTGTAAAATCTTTAAAACATACTTGCTAGTACATACTTGCTCGAAATCATAACATTTTCATAAATTTCGGCAATCATTAGACATATGCTCATCTTTAAAGTTCTTCAAGAAATTTAGGGTCACAATGAATACTTGAAACCATTTTTAGGAAAATAATTATACTCATAAACATGTGTTTAAAAATAAAACATAAAGCATTGAAATCTTTCATTCTAGCAAAACTTGCATTTCTTTAAACATATTTCAAGCTTATGGTTCATTTTCGAAGTTCATTTTGTCACTCACAGTGTTAGAGCTAGAACTTTGGCCCGTACACTCGACTTGTCTTCTCTTGGCCTGTCAAATAAACCAAATCCATGTATTAGAACCTCGAGCTCATGAATTTTAACCTTAAAAATACAAGAAAACACTCCAACAATTTTTCCAGCATTCTACAGATTTTATACCCTGTCTTCAAAAAGTCATAACTTCATCATTACTAATCCAAAAAGGATGTACTTTATAGCAAATTCATCCTTTTTGAACCCTTTAAAAATCCTATGAAGTCGTGAAATTGAGATTCTCAATAGATTGGTTCGGAAATACCTTAACAACTTCTTCCCTAAAATCCACCTGTTGCTGTTCCAGAATCAAATACCTGCTGCACAAGAAATTTGTCCTACGATTTAAGGCATATTTCAATCATTTTCTACTCACGGTTTCTTCACAAATGTTGTAGGAAATTCAATAAGCTTTCCAACCATGCCTAATAGAGCTTCTTAAACGCTACAGATCAGGACAACCCAAAAACCAGAGACTTCTCGGATTTGACGGCAATTTTTGTCTTCTTTCTTCCTCTACACAAAATAGTAACTTAACTTAAGAATTTGCTCGAGCTTCCTTCATGAACTTTGTTGAAAAATGAGTTAGCTTTTTGAGCTCGTAAAGTTCAAAACATCAGAACATGGCAGAATGATTTCCTTACTACTATATTAACATCCTTTGATTTCTATCCCTCTCTTGTGCAACTTCAACCCAAAAATAACCTTCTTCTTCTTCCTTAAACTTCACCTAACGAAGCTCTCTCTTCTCTATGATGAAAATGAAAGCAAAATGGGATGTAAATGGATTAAATTTGCTTAAAAAAAACTCCAAATGGTGGTGGAGTTCCCACCACGACTTTCTTCTTTTTTTTTTTTTTTATTCTTCTATGTCTTTTTCCCTTTTTCTTTTCATTTCTTACCTTTTTCTTTTATTTTTAAAACAAAACAAAACTAAAACAAAACATTTCCTTCATTTTCTTTACTTCTTTTATTTTGTTTTGTTCTTTTTTTTAGGAAATTCCACGAAAATTTCAAAGTGGTTGAAGCCCGGTTCAAGGTATTTTTGGACCGGTTCTTTGTAATAAAATTAATGTAATTTTTTTTTTTTTTGCACTTTAGGGGCCAAAATATTCCGGTTTTAAAGTTTATGTCTTTATGAATGTCATTTAGATTATTTCACCTTAGGATAAGCATGGTCATGCATTTTATTTGTATAAATGTTATATGAATATGGTTAAAAATGCATGATTAGTTTATTTTTCATGAGTAATTAATTATAAGTGTTCTAATTAGATTATATGAAAAGTAAATTGCATGGAGCATGAAATTACTTAGTTTAAAATAAATGCTATTTTATTTACGTAATTTTAATTATTCAATTAGTTGATAATTTTTTTATAATTCAAATTTGAAATATTAATTGTTGGATTTATAATATAGTTTCTTTATCATAGGTTAATATTTAAATTTATAAAAGTAATAAATTAAAGGGGTTTTAGAAACCATATCCTATATTAAAGAATTTCATGCAAACATAGGAACTTCGGTTAAAATTTAAAATTAGTTTTAAATCGTTTAAAATTAATTTAGATCAAAGTTTTAATTTCTAATACGATTAGAAATTAGTCTCACGTAGTATTTTAAATAGTTTAAAATATAGTAGGACTTTGGGACTTTGGTTATAAGGGAACTCTACCGGTGTAGTTCGGTCTAAGGTTGGGGGTATTTAAGTTGACGGTTAACGGAACACCTCCTACCTGGGAACTGACCCAGAGCCTGAGTTGAATTAACCTTAGTTCTATTTTATCTCAAGGTAATTAAAATGTTTATTCACCTAGACATAAGGTTAAAAGACATAGTTATAATAGTTATAATAGGCATAGACCTAGATAGATTCTTTTGGCCGGAATCACACTAAGTTAAACCTATACCCTGTTTTTATGAACTTCACTGGGAGAAAACGAGATGTTCGCATCGAGTTTACTTTCACGTCCTCAAGAGTTCACACCGTGAGTTCCATGCTCGGCTACGTGGCGTCAATAGGGCGTCCCCCTACGGTATGTGTTTGCATGGTTCAATACCAAGGTGAATGAGGGAAGTATCCATAGTAAATGGAGTTGGGCGCGTGTCAACGTATCCTATGGTCTCCTCAATTAGGTCGCACCGTGAGATTTCTATAGGTTGTCCTAAAACAACCAAACCCTACGGAGGGCCTGACTATAGGGATCGGAACACCGCGAACTCCAGAAATAGATAGGGTCTCTTAGGTAATTTGCCAACAGTTGTCTTTTTTAATAGTAGCCTATTGGCTCGGACCTATTGGATCTGAAAATGGTAGGGTCACATTTACGGGATGAGTTAAGCTAGTTAACAGGTCTTTGACAAAACAAACGGTACCTAAGGACCATTGGGACATGAGATTTTCTGGTAGTGAGAATTGGCTGAGAAAGTCTCGATCTGATGGTCCACTTTAACGTGGTTGAGATGAACGGAGGCGATCATTGTGAACAAAGTCAGTATCGTTCATCTTTGAATCTCTTCCGAAGTGTTTCTGCAATTCCGCGAACAATGCGGTGATGAACAAGATAGAGTATAACCTGACTACTCTCCTAAATGAACTACAAATTTTCCAGTCTCTTATGATGAATAAGGGACAGGCGGATGGAGAGACAAATCTGTTTGCCCATTCCAGAAGGTTCCAAAAGGGTTAATCCTCTAGACTAAGCCCTGTAGCACATCTTCTGGGCTTAAGAATACCAAGAAGAAAGAAAACAGGAGGGAAAGGGAAGGCACCTGCTGCTGACAAAGGCAAGGGAAAAGCAAAGGTTGCAGATAAAGGAAAATGTTTCGACTGAAACGTGGATGGGCATTGGAAGCGAAACTGCCCAAAATACCTTGCTGAACTCAAACAGAAGAGAGGTAAATAAGATTTACTTGTTCTAGAAACTTGTCTAGTGGAAAATGATAATTTTACCTGGATACTTGATTCAGGATCCACTAATCATGTTTGCTCTTCATTTCAGGAAACTAGTTCCTTCAAGGAGCTTGAAGAGGGTGAGATGACGCTCAGGGTCGGAATCGGGGACATTGTCTCAGCTCGTGCAATGGGAGATGACAAGCTGTTTTTTAGAGGTAGATTTTTTTTTTTTAGAAAATCTGTATATAGTTCCTAAAATTAAGAGGAACTTAATTTATATATCTTGTTTAATCGAACTTGGCTACTGTATTACCTTTTCATTTAATGAAGCATTCATTTCAAAGAAAGGTGTCAATATTTGTTGTGCTAAGTTAGAAAACGCCTTGTATGTACTTAAACCGAAACAAACTAAAGAAATTTGAAATCATGAGATGTTTAAGAATGCTAAACTCAAAGTAAAAGGCAAAGGATTTCTCCAAATAATAATACCTATCTATGGCATCCTAGATTTGGTCATATTAATCTCATCCATATTGAGAGACTCTCCAAGAATGGACTTCTAAACATGTTAGAAGATGATTCTTTACCGCCTTGCGAGTCTTTCTTGGAAGGTAAAATGACCAAGCGACCTTTTACTGGAAAAGGTTACAGAGCCATATAGCCCTTTAGAACTTGTACATTCGGATATTTGTGGTCAGGGTGAATGTTAAAGCTCGCGGTGGATACGAATATTTTATCTTTTTCATAGATGATTATTCTAGGTATAGTTATTTATATCTAATGCATCACAAGTCTGAGGCTCTTCAAAAGTTCAAAGAGTATAAGGCTGAACTATAGAATTCATTAGGGAAAACCATTAAAACACTTTGATCCGATCGAGGTGGAGAGTATATGGATTTGAGATTCCAAGACTATATGATAGAACATGGAATTAAATCTAAACTCTCAGCACCTAATACAGTACAACAAAATGGTGTGTCAGAAAGGAGAAATAGAATCTTGTTGGACATGGTTCATTCTATGATGGGCTGTGCTCAATTGCCTGCCTCGGTTTGGGGATACGCAGTAGAGACTGCAGTTCAAATCTTGAATAGTGTTCTATCAAAAAGTTTTTCAGAAACACCTTTTGAACTGTGGAAGGGGGTGTAAACCTAGTTTACAACACTTCAGGATCTGGGGTTGTTCGACACACGTGCTTGTGACAAACCCAAAGAAACTGGAACCTCGTTCAAGATTGTGCAGGTTTTTTGGCTATCCCAATGAAACGATAGGTGGTCTTTTATACGACCAACAAGAAAACAAGGTGATTGTATCAACAAACGCCACGTTCTTGGATGAAGATCACATGAGGAACCACAAACTTCTTAGTAAATCAGTACTAAATGAAGCTACACATGAACCAACAAGAGTTGTTGATCAAGTTGGACCTTCATCAAGAGTTGATGGAAGAGTCAGTACCTCAAGTCAGTCTCGTCCTTCTCAATCGTTTGGAATGCCTTGACGCAGTGGGAGGGTGTTTTCCCAACCTTAATGCTACTTGGGTTTAGCTGAAACTCAAGTTGTCATACCTCATAAACAGGCAATGAATGACGTAGACAACGACCAATGGATCAAAGCCATGGACCTTGAAATGGAGTCAATGGACTTCAATTAAGTATGGGAACTTGTAGACCAACCTGATGGGGTTACACCCATAGGGTGTAAAGGGATCTATAAGAGAGAGAGATGCAGTCGGAAAGGTACATACCTTTAAAGCTAGACTTGTAGCAAAGGGTTTTACCCAAAGGGAAGGAGTTGACTATGAAGAAACTTTTTCCCCTGTTGCTATGCTGAAGTCTATAAGGATACTCTTGTCCATAGCCGCATTTTATGATTATGAAATTTGGCAAATGGACTTCTAGACTGCCTTTTTTAATGGTAATCTCGACGAGATCATCTATATATCTCAGCTCGAAGGGTTCATAGCCGAAGGTAAGGAGCAAAAAGTTTGCAAGCTCAATCGATCCATTTATGGGTTGAAACAAGTGTCAAGATCTTGGAATATAAGATTTGATACTGCGATCATGTCTTACGGCTTTGAACAAAACGTTGATGAGCCTTGTGTTTACAAGAGGATTATCAACGACAAAGTAGCTTTATTAGTACTTTATGTGGATGATATCCTACTCATTGGGAATGATGTAAGATCCTTATTGGCATAAAGAATTGGCCGGCGACCCAATTCCAAATGAAAGATTTGGGAGAGGCGCAATATGTTATTGGGATTCAGATCTTCATGAATCGCAAGAAAAGCACGCTAGCACTATCTCAGGCGTCTTATATCGACATAATGTTGTCCCGATATTCGATGCAAGATTCCAAGAGGGGCTTATTACCCTTTAGGTGTGACGACCATCATCACAGGTATTATTATTAATTTTATTTAACGCTCTTGTAAACGCCGTGTTTAGTTGGATTAGTGTTTGTTAATCAAGCTCGGCGAGGTGGAGGCCGTAATTTTGTTTGTCTTACGTAAATTGTTTTCTTTTAAGATGAGATTAGTTATGAAAATTAAAGGGAAGGTAATTTTAAGGGCGTTTTGGTGATTTAGGTCTAAATTAGGGTGATCATTGACACATGACTTGACCTAGATGGTTGATATATAAACTTGAGCAAGAGAAACCCTAGCCTCCACTTTTCCTCCTCATCTTAAACCCTAATTCTATCTCTCACCACAATCTTCATCTCACCCAAACCCTAACCCTAATTTAACTCCATCTCGTCTTCTTCTTCTTCTACTTTGGTGTGCCCTCAGCCGATTGCCCTTTCATCCTTGTCACATTCCCTACCGCGGCGCTCTTACACCATAGGAACCCTCGCCGTGAACGCAAGGAAAGAAAGACCCACCGTCGCGCGCGCTCACCACACACGGCGCATTTAACGCCGAGCGCATGCGTGAGGAGTGCTCGTCTTTGCACGGCCAGAAGAATCACGAAACCCTAACCCCATCGGCGAAGATCCACGGACGCGAACAAGCACCGAGCTTGAGATCCACCGAATTCTTTGCTTCGGGGGCGTGAGCCGCCGCCGCGGAAGTCTTGTTTCTCGTCCGGCCGTTCGGGAGGCGAAAGAGTCCGCGTCGAGTCCGGGCTGCTGCTTGCTGCGCTCGTTCGCCGTCGAAGTCTTCCGGCCGTCGCTCACACTGCGGTGAGGACCTTCACGATCTCGACTCACACGGCCGCCGCGCCGAAGAGTTGATTTCCACCTCCGGCCGCCGCTCACGCCTGCGCCTCGGCCGCCGTTCACGCTGCGCGGCGAGAGCCCACGGAGGCGGCCGCCACGAAATTTCCGCTCCTTCACGCCGTCGTGACCTTCACACGCAGCGAGCAAGGATTCGTCGTCGATAGCGATCGTGCTAGGTATCGAGTTCGGTTGAGAATAATTTGTATACCGTAGATTATTTAAGCGTTTTGGATGAGAACTTAGGTTACGGGTCGAATATCTTTTGTAGGAAGCGAACTTGGGGCGGGATTGATCGTCAAAGCGGACTAAGAATTAGTAATTTTATTTCGCTTTGAGCTCGAGGTAAGAGGACCGACGACATACAATCTGATATTTCGAGTTTCGCATGATTAGGGTTTAAGTGTGAATACTTGGAGTTTAATTTGGAAATTATGATGTGAATCGGTTTTAGCTAAAAGGAGAATAGGCGGGGAGTTCGATTAGATTTTGGAATAAAAATCGAAGCTCGAGGTAAGGGACCTCGTCCGAACTTTTAAATGGGAGTAAATGAAAATGATTTTCATGATTTTATGTGAAAGCAGTTCATATTTTCCACATGAAAATCCACGAGATATTATTTTGAGAATACGTGATATTTTATGTGCAAATATTTCGATGTATTATGTGAAAATGAATCATTATTTTATGTGAAAGTATTCTCGTATGTTATGCATAAAGATCCCATTATTTCATGTGAAAATAGGACAGTAGTGTGTATGAGAATGTTTCATGTTCTTACAAAAGTATGATATTTCACACTGTCCATGAGAAAGTATGAGTGATATGTTGATGATGATCTTTGTGATATGTACACCATGATTATGTGGTGATGGGACCTTATGCATGTTTTGTATGCCACGAAATGAATTAACGAATAGTGTGGACATTGGTTATCACGAGATCATTTGAAATGACTTAGGATGACGATCGGCCTCACAACTTAATATCTGACCATGGATTAAAGACCTGGCAATTTAATGAACAACCATGGATTAAAGACACGGCAATTTCTTTGAGCGACCATGGATTAAAGACCTGGCAATTTAATGAACAGCCATGGATTAAAGACCTGGCAATTTACTGAACAACCATGGATTAAAGACACGGCAATCTCATGAACGACCATGGATTAAAGACCTGGCAATTGAATGAGCAGCCATGGATTAAAGACCTGGCAACTGAATGAACAGTCATGGATTAAAGACCTGGCAACTGAATGAACAGTCATGGATTAAAGGCCTGACAATTAACTATGCAGCCATGGATTAAAGACACAGCAACTCTAGAAAGTTTTAGATCCCATCTATGTATGTTATGCATGAGTTTAGAGATTATGATTGTATGTGTATGCATATCCCAAACCCTCGTTAGCGAGGTTACTTACTGAGGTATTGTTTATGCAATACTCACCCTTTCTTTAAAAATGTTTTTTGGGTAAAGGGAAGGACGTGCAGGGCGTGTGAGTGGAGAGCGTGATTAGGACCATGGGAACCAGCATAGTTTTCCGCATACTCTTATTTGAACTATTGTTGTCGTTAGGTTTTTATTTGAAGTTAAACTTACTTACAGTTTTTAATAGGCCAAGCCCTGCGTGATGTTTTAAATGATTTGAATGTTTTGTTTTGTTTGGGATCCTGGAACTATTTAAGTTAAATGGAAATTTCTTTTAAGTTTCTTCTATTTCTCGGCCTACAAATGCATGCATGTGTAGTAATGTCCCTAGGGTTTTGGTCATAGAAAAGTAGGGGCGTTACAGTTGGTATCGAGCCCTAGGTTTAAGGGTTACGTAGACTTGCTCTGAGTAAGCCTGAGTAGTTCCCATGGTTTAACAACGCTTCCGATCCACCGCTTGAGTCACGTCCAGGATATTTTATTAAGAAAGTAAATGATTATGATATGATACAATATTATGCATATACATAACCCTAAAAGCCCCAAGGGGTGATTCTATCTTATGATTTGAAAGTAAAGGAAACCGAGTTAGAAACTCTCTATATTGTAGTTTTGACATAATGCCACCTAGAGAGGGAGAGGTAGAGGGCGTGGTAGGGGCCGGGAGGCAAAGAGGCCGGAATTACCCTGGATCGGGAAGAGATTACTCCACCCGTTCGAGACCTCCCCGGGACCCGCTTTGAGCGTCGGGAGAATATACTGCGATTGCCCCTGTGGCGGACCGAGGAGCGCCAGCGTTATGACTATGATGGTGGAGGCCATGCGAGCCTAGTGAGAGCCACGGTAGCCACCCGGTGGCCCAAGCAAATCGGGGGCAGCGCGCAACTCTGAGTCGTTACGAAAGACTTCGGGAAGTATGATCGAGATCTTTCAATGGGTCTTCGGTGACCCCATGTGGCGGAGTTGTGGTTGTCCTCCATTGAGACCATCTTGGTGATGAAGCGCCACGAGGACCGAGAGGGTGTCTGTGTGCGACCTTCATCTTTGAGGATGACGCAGCGTACTTGTGGTGGGAGTCCGCTTGAGGAACCATTGTTGCAGCGGAGAGGCGATTACTTGGAATCTATTCAAGGAAGCATTCAGCGGAAATTCTATCTGATGCGGCTCGTTCGAGAAGCGGCGAGAAATTCTTACTGGTGTGCGAAGCAGGAGGCGGTGGAGATATATGAGAGGAATTTACCGTCTGTCCCGTTTTGCCCCAGAAGTGGTAGATCTGAAGCAAAGAAAGTGGCGCTTCATCATGGGGCTAGATGAGAATGTTCGAGGCTTTATTCAAGCTTTAGCACCTCTCGATTACGCCTCCGCGGTGAGTGGCGGAGCCCGATTTGGAGTGCGAGCTCGCACACTGTGTGGTAGTTAGCTGGGCGACCCATAGCGAATCATAAGAGGAAGTGGGACCGGCCCCATTCCGGCTCTGGCGCCCCAGCGTACACCGCATAGACCAGGGCATTTCCGTCACGAGTCCCGCCCGAAACCACCGATCAACGGATCGGGAATAGCGGCGGAGATGAGCCACGATGCAAGGAATGTAGTAAGCTGCTTTGAGGGTAAATGTATGGCGATCGGAGCGTGCTTCAAGTGTGGAAAGGAAGGGCCTGAGCTAATATCTGCCGAATCAAGCCGGCACTAGCCGACCCACAGTTATGAGTAGTGGGCTCTGCTGTGAAGCCGGCCATACATCGAGGGAGAGCCTATGCAAGCACCGATGAGACATCTATGGCTCGGACTCGGTGAATTCTGGTACACTTCCATTACTTGGACACCTCGCCTTTGTATTATTTGATTACGGTTCTCACGCACTCTTTTTTTTCTGCATCCTTTGTAAGTCAAGTGAGTTAGAATTAGAAGCGATTCTGAGTATGCCCTATCTGTCTCCACTCTGAGGATAAATTTGTTAGCCAATATATGAAAGTCAAGGATGGTAGTGTGACCATCATGAGACCATGAGTTAGCGATGAACCTAGTGGTTCTAGATATGTTTGATTTTGATGTAATATTGGGCATGGGTGGTTAGCGCGAGAACCATGCTTGTATTGATTGTTTCGGGGAAGGAGGTAGTGTTCACTCCTCCTAACCAACCCAGCTCTGAGTTGAGAGAGGCTGATGAGAGCGAGGAAGTAGGCCTAAGGTAATTCACGCCCTTAAGGCGAAAAGTTATTGCATCGGGGAGCTTGGGGCGTCCTAGCACTGCATATTAGATGCAAGGTGCACAGAGATCTCGGTGACATCGGTGCGATGGTGAATGAGTTTCTGAGCGTCTTCCCGAAGACCTCCCGGAATACCTCCGATCGGGGAGGTAGATTTTAACATTGGATTGGAGTTGGGGCGACCCGATATCAAGGCCCCGTCTGAGAATGGCACCAGCAGAGTTGAAAGAACTAAAAATCTGATTACAAGACTTGCTAGACAAAGGGTTTATCGCCCAAGCGTTTCACCACGGGAGAACACCGGTATTGTTAAGAAAAGAAAGAAGCGGATCCATAAATGTGTGTATCGATCTGAGAGAGTTGAATAAAGTTACAATCAAGAATAAATATCCTCTCCCGGGATAGATGATTTGTTCGATCGATTGCAAGAAGCGGCGGTGTTCTCTAAGATCGATCGAGATCGAGCTACCATCGATTGAGGATCAGTGAAGGGGATATCCCTAAAACAGCATTCAGATCACGTTATGGGCATTACGAGTTCACAGTGATGCCGTTTGGCCTGACCAATGCTCCTGCCGCCTTCATGGACTTGATGAACCGTTTGTTCAAGGAGTTTCTTGATACGTTCGTGATTGTGTTCATCGATGATATATTGATATACTCCAGGTGTGATGAAGAACATGAAATGCACCTGAGGAAAGTCTTACTCACCTTTGAGAGAGAATAAGTTGTATGCAAAATTTTTCCAAGTGTGAATTTTGGCTCGAGAGCAAGTATCTTTCCTAGGGCATGTGGTGTGCGGAGTGGAGTCTCTGTTGATCCGGCGAAAGTGGAGGCCGTCACACAGTGGCCTCGTCGACAACAGCGATTCTGAGGTACGTAGTTTTACGGGTCTTGCGGGGATACTATAGGCGTTTCGTGCGAGGATTTTGCCAAGATAGCCATGCCTATGACTTCGGTGGCAGCGTAAGGGAAACTCTTTTGTTTGGGATGGCGCTTGTGAAGCGAGTTTCGGGAACTCAAGCGCAGATTAGTGTCGGCCCCGATTCTTACGATTCAGGGCGAGGAGCTTTGTGGTTTCTGATGATGCTTCCAAGAAAGGGTTGGGGCGTGTCTTGATGCAAAGACGGTAAAGTAATAAGCTTATGCATCCCGACAATTGAAGGCGCACGAGAGGAACTATCAACTCATGATCCGGAATTAGCGGCGATGGTATTTGCATTAAAAAGATCGGAGACACTACTGTATGGCGAGAAAATTCGATTTTACAGATCATAAAAGTGCGAAGTACTGTTCACCCGAAGGAATTGAACATGAGGCAACGCGAGATGGTTGGAATTGGTGAAAGATTATGATATTGACATACAGTACCATCCGGTAAGGCTAATGTAGTGGCCGATGCCCTCGCGAGAAGCTTGAGGTGCATGCTCACTGCGCGAGTAATGAGGCAGCGCGAATTCTGAGCGAGTTTGCTCGAAAGTGAAATTGCGATGCTAGTAGGAAAGACCACGGCTCGATTAGCCCGATTAACGGTCTGGCCGACCTTGAGGCAACGTATTATAGAGGCTCGGTGGTGGACCCCGATTAGTGGAAAAACTTACTGCGGTAACTACGGTGAGTTGTGAGTTTTCCCTATCCACACAGATGGAGGATTGCTATTTCAGGGGGCGATTGTGTGTGTGCGAGACGATGACAAGCGAGAGGCGAGATCTTGAAGCGAAGCCCATAACTCACCATTTTCTATGCATCCTGGCATTACCAAGATGTCGAGATGCAAAAGCGATCGTTTTGGTGGTGCAACATGAAGCGCGATGTGGCGAGTTTGTCGGCAAGTGTTTGACTTGTCCGGGCGGTGAAAGCACCTAGAGAGAGGCGCGAGATTGCTGCAACCATTACATGTGCCTCGGTGGAAATGGGAGGAGATTTCTATGGATTTCATAGTTGGATTGCCTAGAACTTTACGAGGTTACACGGTGATTTGGGTCATAGTGGGCGAGTTAACAAAGTCGGCACATTTCATACCGTGGAAACCCACCTATTCTACTGAGATAAGTGGGCGCGGCTCTACACGGAAGAGATAGTCCGTTTGCATGGAATTCGGTCAAGATTATATCAGGCGAGGATCCACGTTTCACCTCCAACACGGAGAAGTTTCTGAGAGAGCGTTAGTTCGCGGTTGAACTTGAAGATGACTTTTCATCCACGCAGAGCGGATGGGCGGGCGGAGCGTTTAAACCAGATATTAGAGGATATGTTGCGAGCTTGCACTTTAGACTTCCCGGTAGTTGGGACACTCATTTGCATCTAATGGAGTTTGCTTACAATACGCGATTACGATCGACCATCGGAATGGCTCCATTTGAAGCTCTTCACGGAAGGCGTTGCGAGAACTCCGTTTTCGGGAGGAGGTTGGTGAACGCCGATTGTTGGGTCGAGTAGTACAGTCACTAATGACGCAATGCAAAGATCGTCGGAGCACGAATGCGAGACCGCCCAAGTCGGACAAAAGAATTATGCCGACACGAGGCGAGGGACCTAGAATTCGAGGTTGGGGACCACGTGTTCCTTAAGGTGGCTCCAATGAAGGGGATTCTAAGGTTTGGCGTAGTAAGAGGAAGTTGAGTCCGCGATTCATCGGACCATTTGAGATTTTAGAGAGGATCGGTGCGGTGGCCTCTGATTAGCATGCTGCGCGCCTTCTCTTTCGGCCGGTTCATAACGTATTCCATGTCTCCATGTTGAGAAAGTACGTCCCGGACCAGACTCATGTCATAGACTTGAACCATTACGATTAACGAAGAGATCGAGTTATGGTGAGCAGCCGGTACAAATTATTGCAAGAGATCGAAAGACCCTCCGTGTAGTGAGATCGGCTTAGTTATGGTATTGTGGCGAGAACCACCGCGCGGAGGAAGCTACTTGGGGAGCGAGAAGAGGAAATCACGCGCTAAATATCACGAACTATTCCAAGAATAGGAACTTTCGAGGACGAAAGTTCTTAAGGAGGAAGATTGTGGCGACCATCATCACGGTATTATTATTATTTTTTATTTAACGCTCTTTATGTGCGTGTGTTTAGTTGGATTAGTGTTTGTTAATCAAGCTCGGCGAGGTGGAGGCCGTAATTTTGTTTGTCTTACGTAAATTGTTTTCTTTTAAGATGAGATTAGTTATGAAAATTAAAGGGAAGGTAATTTTAAGGGCGTTTTGGTGATTTAGGTCTAAATTAGGGTGATCATTGACACATGACTTGACCTAGATGGTTGATATATAAACTTGAGCAAGAGAAACCCTAGCCTCCACTTTTCCTCCTCATCTTAAACCCTAATTCTATCTCTCACCACAATCTTCATCTCACCCAAACCCTAACCCTAATTTAACTCCATCTCGTCTTCTTCTTCTTCTACTTTGGTGTGCCCTAGCCGACTGCCCTTTCATCCTTGTCACATTCCCTACCGCCGGCAGCTCTTACACCATAGGAACCCTCGCCGGCGAACGCAAGGAAAGAAAGACCCACCGTGCCGCCGCTCCAGCCACGCACGCCACGAGCGCCCGGTGTCGTGAGGAGTGCTCGTCTTTGCCGCGACCAGAAGAATCACGAAACCCTAACCCCATCGGCGAAGATCCACGGACGCGAACAAGCACCGAGCTTCAGATCCACCGAATTGCTGCTCGGGACTGTGACGCCGCCGCCGGAAGTCTTGTTTTCGTCCCACCGTTCGGGAGCGGCGAGAGTCCGCGTCGAGGTCATTGCTTGCTCGCTGCTCGTTCGGCGTCGAAGTCTTCCAGCCGTCGCTCACACCTGCAGCTGAGGACCTTCACGATCTCGACTCACAGCCGCCGCCGCCGGAAGAGTTGATTTCCACCTCGGCGCGCCGCGCGCGCTGCAGCCTCGGCCCGCCGTTCACGCTGCACGGCGAGAGCCACGAGGCGGCGCGACGAAATTTCCGCTCCTTCACCGCCGTCGTGACCTTCCACAGCAGCAAAGATTAAATCGTCGATAGCGATCGTGCTAGGTATCGAGTTCGGTTGAGAATAATTTGTATACCGTAGATTATTTAAGCGTTTTGGATGAGAACTTAGGTTACGGGTCGAATATCTTTTGTAGGAAGCGAACTTGGAGCGGGATTGATCGTCAAAACGGACTAAGAATTAGTAGCTGTTCGCTTTGAGCTCGAGGTAAGAGAGGACCGACATCGTAATGTCTGATATTTGAGTTTCGCATGATTAGGGTTTAAGTGTGAATACTTGGAGTTTAATTTGGAAATTATGATGTGAATCGAGTTTCGCTAAAAGGAGAATAGCGGGGAGTTCGATTAGATTTTGGAATAAAAATGAAGCTCGAGGTAAGGGACCTCGTGCGAACTTTTAAATGGGAGTAAATGAAAATGATTTTCATGATTTTATGTGAAACAGTTCATATTTTCCACATGAAAATCCACAGATATTATTTTGAGAATACGTGATATTTTATGTGCAAATATTTCGATGTATTATGTGAAAATGAATCATTATTTTATGTGAAAGTATTCTCGTATGTTATGCATAAAGATCCCATTATTTCATGTGAAAATAGGACAGTAGTGTGTATGAGAATGTTTCATGTTCTTACAAAAGTATGATATTTCACACTGTCCATGAGAAAGTATGAGTGATATGTTGATGATGATCTTTGTGATATGTACACCATGATTATGTGGTGATGGGACCTTATGCATGTTTTGTATGCCACGAAATGAATTAACGAATAGTGTGGACATTGGTTATCACGAGATCATTTGAAATGACTTAGGATGACCGATCGGCCTCACAACTTAATATCTGACCATGGATTAAAGACACGGCAATTTAATGAAACGACCATGGATTAAAGACACGGCAATTTCTTTGAAACGACCATGGATTAAAGACCTGGCAATTTAATGAACAGCCATGGATTAAAGACCTGGCAATTTACTGAACAACCATGGATTAAAGACCTGGCAATCTACTGAACAGCCATGGATTAAAGACCTGGCAATTGAATGAGCAGCCATGGATTAAAGACTGCAATGAATGAACGATCATGGATTAAAGACACGGCAATGAATGAAGCGATCATGGATTAAAGGCCTGACAATTAACTATGCAGCCATGGATTAAAGACCTGGCAACTCTAGAAAGTTTTAGATCCCATCTATGTATGTTATGCATGAGTTTAGAGATTATGATTGTATGTGTATGCATATCCCAAACCTCGGTAGCGAGGTTACTTACTGGGTATTGTTTATGCAATACTCACCCTTTCTTTTAAAAATGTTTTTTGAGTAAAGGGAAGGGCGTGCGGGGCGTGTGGTGAGAGCGTGATTAGGACCATGGGAACCAGCATAGTTTTCCGCATACTCTTATTTGAACTATTGTTGTCGTTAGGTTTTTATTTGAAGTTAAACTTACTTACAGTTTTTAATAGGCCAAACTGACGTGATGTTTTAAATGATTTGAATGTTTTGTTTTTGTTTGGGATCCCTGGAACTATTTAAGTTAAATGGAAATTTCTTTTAAGTTTCTTCTATTTCTCGGCCTACAAATGCATGCATGTGTAGTAATGTCCCTAGGGTTTTGGTCATAGAAAAGTAGGGGCGTTACATTAGGCATGAAGTTCATCTGTCTAGGGAATAATGTCCCAAAACACCTCAATAAGTTGAGGATATGAGACATATTCCTTATGCCTCTGCAGTAGGTAGCTTAATGTATGCTATGTTGTGCACGTGGCCGGACATTTGTTCTGCAGTGGGAATAGTAAGTAGGTACCAGTTCAATCCAAGGTTAGACCACTGGACAACAGTTAAAAATATCCTTAAGTATCTAAGGAGAACGAGGGACTATACGCTTGTGTATGGGTCGAAGGATTTGATCCTTACTGGATACACTGATTCTGATTTTCAGACCGATAAGGATTCTCGGAAATCCACATCGGGATAAGTTTAACTCTTAATGGGGGAGCTATAGTATGGAGAAGCATCAAGCAAGGATGCATCGCTGACTCCACGATGGAGGTTGGGTATGTCGCTGCTTGTGAAACACCTAAAGAGGCTGTCTGGCAAGGAAAATTCCTTATTGATTTGGAAGTTGTTCCAAATATGGAATCTCCCATCACCTTATACAGTGACAACAGTGGTGCGGTAGCCAATTCGATGGAACCTCGCAGCCATAAGCGAGGCAACCACATCGAGAGAAAGTATCACCTGATACGAGAAATAGTGAAACGAGGAGATGTGACAATCACAAAGATCGCTTCGGAATACAATATTGTTGATCCGTTTACAAAGACTCTCACGTCTAAACTGTTCAAGGGACATCTGGAATGTCTGGGTCTACGAGATATGTACATAGGCTAATCTAGGGCAAGTGGGAGATATGTAATGGGGTATATGGATGCCCTAGTTTATTGTATTTCTATCTCTTATAACCATTGTTTTAGATTATGATGTACCCCACGGCTGTTGTATGAATCTTTAACTGAATATAGTGTACGTATAAAGGATCTCGGTTCGAGATACAACCTGAAGGGTCTATAGTTAGAGGATAAGGTTTGGGTACCTTACCCAGGTAAAACTATGGATGTGACCCACTTTTTATTTGATACAAACACTGTGATCCTAACATGTTCGTGTAGATGACATATGGATGTGGAGATTACATAAGACCATACCACGAAATAGTAATCTCTAGCTGTAACTCCGTTGACTAGTTAGGTTTCTATTTCGCTATGATGACCTAGGCAACATGATCTCAATCCTGAGCAGGTTACGAACTCTTGTTCGCGAGGGATTGTCCTTTGACTAGTATAGGTATTAGTGGCCAGATTCGTCGACTCAATATGCCTACCTTCTTGGGGACAAGATCGAGTGAGCAACTGGGAACTTAACTTAGCAAGATGGAATTCACTCCTTCCCGCCTTCTAGGGTAAGTAGAGTAATGTCCCCTTAAGTGGTGTCTCGGGACTTGAACAAAGGGCCCGACCCTCTCATTGGCCCGAGAGGGACACTGTTTGTTGGTAGGACCACAAACAAATTGTTCATTACAGGAGCACTGGTACTTAAGACACAAGATGTAACCCAGGGGTAAAACGATAATTTGACCCAGCTGGTGTTACCAACATTAGTGATGGATTGACATGTTGTTATTGGTCATTATCCGTGGACATATTTAACCTTTTTTATTTATTTTCATTTATTTATTTCTTAATTAATTTTTATTGATATAATTTCATTATATTAATATTAAATAATGTTTAGGATGCCAAATCATGGTACAATTTTGCTATTTTAATTATGCAATTATTTTCTATAATTCATGTGGATAATGTATGCCATTTAGATTAAAATTCCACCTTAGGTTAACAATATTCAAGCATCATTTTATAATATAAGTTATTATACTATATGGTATGCACATTTAATTAATATAAATGTTATGTTGATTATTTTGAAAGCATCATCATGCATTTATTTCATGTGATGATTTATGTTATATGTTTTAATTTATTCATGCGATGAATGATCAAGCACTATAACATAGAAATGCATGTAACCTAATTATTAATTAACAAGTTTTAAAATTGTTTTAGAACTCGTTATTAATTAGACTTAGGTTATCTAGTTCTAACAAGATTAGAATTACGCAAATATAATATGACTTATGAATGGTGACCGATATGTAACTCTGTATAATAAAGGTTACGGCTAGGTCAAGTAGGAACCTACTTGGGGCATAATTTCCTCCAGGGGTTATGTTTACGTGAGCGATGTTTATTAAAATGTTAATAAACTATAGACATAAGTTTCAATAAATTGTTTATAAACTTAGGTAATTCTAATATAAATCTTATTTTGGTAGACCTAGGTAAATTATAGCCGGATTTATCTACGTCATCACATTAATTCTACAGTTCTTTGTGGGCGAAAATGTGTGTATATGATACATTAATTTCCACCTACGCCTCTCCGTTAAGTGCACACCATGAGATCCATACTTGGCCGCGTGGCGCAAATGGGAGCTCGGATGGTGTTTGTATGGGTCAAAAGCAAGGTGAATGGAGAGAGTACTTATAGTGAATGGGAGCGACACTTGTGCAAAACGCTCCCACGGTCTCTTCTAATGGTTTCCACCGTGAGATTCTTATGATCTACCAGGTACTTTGGCCTGGACTAGACAATCCCTTCGGAGGGCATGATCATAGGTGTCGAAACATAGCAATCTCCCAAAAGGGATTGGGTTACCATAGTTTGTTTTCCAACTCACTCCTCCCTTCGTCGGATTTTGTTGGATCGGGACTCTTGGATTGGAAGTTAGATCGTTACACTCACGGGATACATTAATAGTTAATTGATCCAGAAAAAAATGGTAGCTATAACTTATAAGGAATAAGAGTTATTCCGGTAATGAGGTCTTGTCGAGCTTGTACCGTCCCATAGGAGGAGTGATTCGACTACCCTTCGGTGGCGGTCATTCTAAACTTGTGGGGTATCATTGCAAATTAAGTGACCTAGAGATCATAGATTAATTTTGTTAAAACATGATTGAATTATACATAGGTTTAATGCGAGAAAATAATACAAGGTTTTCTTCTTATATTTCCGCAAATATGTCGAGTTCAATTATTTCTCTTTTGGCTGCCGAAAAACTCATTGGAAACAATAACCAAACATGGAAAAATAACTTTAATATGATTTTAGTTGAGGACGACCTGAAGTTCGTACTCACTGAGGATTGTCCTCAAGTGTAAATTTGATTAGCTTTGTGTTGAAACATGCTTAGACTAATATAGTAACATCATTGATAGGCTAGGTCTAATAATTAAAATGATGTATAATAGTGATTCAACCTTAATCTTGAGCGAGTTGACTCTTGTCTTCTACGAATTGTTCGTTGACTAGTACGGGTGAGAGTGGCCCGGATTGCCCACTCAGTATGCCTACCTTCTTAGGGATGAAACCTTGTAGGGAGTCGATGACTCAACTTTGCAAGAAGGAATTCAGTCATTCATGTTCTATGGAAACAAGATAGGTTTTTCCCTTAAGCATTGAATCCAGATCTTGAAACATCGGGCCCCATCCCTCTTGATGGCCCGAGAGGGTTAATGTTTATGGTTGGACCATAAACATGTTGTTGATTAGAGGATTAGTGGTGCTTAAGGTGCAAGAAGTAGTCACTAGGGTAAAACGCTAATTTTAGGCATTTGTGACTACAAACGACCTGTGAAGGGTTGATTCACCGACATTGGTTAAATCAATGGACACCACTTTTCCTATAATGAAGAGAGTGCACCTACGAGTCTTTAGTTGAGTGACTCATAGTTAACGAATGTTGATTGATGGAATCGATGAGTTTTATTAGTTAATCTCGTATTGTTGCAGCACATGATCTGTTGGTCCATTAGGTCCCTCAATTGGCTCAACATGGAATTAATAGAGGGAATAATGTTATTGAGTTTTAAATGTTCAAGTTCATCTCTAGGGATCATATCAATTATATATGATATGATTGATATAATATATAGTTCAATGTGAATATGATTCATATTGAACTTAATTGTGTCTAATTATGAAATTACGACATAACTAATGATAAAATTTTTGAGAGATGAAATTGGATTTGATTAAATCCAATTTCTCCACTTTATGCGAATATGATTGATATAATAAGGTGTTTGACAGCTTATATTATGCATTTGTTCATAATATGTTGAATTAGTGACAAATGGGTGGAGAATTTGAGTCCACCCACATTGCCTATAAAAGCATCCTTTTGGATGCATTTTGTAACACTTGAACAATTTGTTTGGTTTTGCATCTTAGGAAAAAACAAGAGTTCTCTCCAAAACATCTCTACAAACTTCCGTAATCAAAAAGAAGATCCAACATCTCTCCCTTAACTACAGAACAACTAAGATGTCATTTTGCTGCTGTTCGTTAATTTTATTGTAGAGAAGAAGAGATCGTTGACTGTTGGGATGTATGTCCTCATCTCATGTAGATTGTAATATTCCAAGTTGTAAATAAATAAGAGTTATTTATTTGAGCCTTTTGATATAAATAAGAGTTATTTATTTGAAATTGATGTTTCCCATATTTCATAAACTTAATACAAAAAGTAAGCTCGAGGGTCATTGTATTAATGAGAGAACTAGAACTTGAACGATGTGTAGTGAACACACAGAGAGGATCACGTTCGAGTTAATGACCCGAACGGTCTACAGTATATGGATAGGGTTGGAGACCTAATCCTGGATACGTTGTGGATGCGACCCGCTTTGTATTAAGATACAATTGAGGTGATCTGACTCGTTCATGTGGTTTACATGCGAGTGGGGGCATCCTGTGCGTTGAGATTGTACAAGACCGGAACATGAATCATTAGACTTACTAATGTAACACCATTAACAGTATAGGGCTAATAAATTCGTAGATGACCAGTAGTGACTCGACCTTAATCTTGAGCATGTTACGGACTCCTGTCTATGGGGGTCTGTCCTTTGACTAGTACGCGTGATGGTGGCCACGTGGGGAGCTGGGAACTTGACTACGCAAGAAGGAATTCACTCGTTCCCCACTTAGGGAAGTTAGAGGGGTTGTTCCCTTAAGTGTTGTCTTTAGGGCTTCAACAACGGGGCCTCACTCTCTCATTGGCCTGAGAGGGTTGTTGTTAATGGTTGGACCATGCAACGTAGTTGTTCATTAAAGGAGCAGTTGGACATAAGGACCATGGTCTTCCGCTGCGGGAATTCCAAATCCCTTCAATTGGTCTCATAGCCAAGTTGCTCTTCGTTGTGTATTCTGTGAATTCTTAAAATTAGGTCGGTAGCATTAATTTTCATGAGATGAATGTTAATGGTTTGAAATTTTGGATGTTTTCAGTTTCTGGCACTTCGTTTAAACGCCTAGTGTTTTGGGCATTTTTTATTGTAAATCGAGTCTCTAAGTCCGTGTCGTTCATGGCAAGACTTGAAGAAAACGGAGCGAAAACGGGCGATTTCGGTGAAAAAAAGCAAAGGTTGTTTGCTCGAAATTCATCAGCGTCGTGACGTTGTTCTTTAGCGTTGCGAAGCCATCCATGCTGAAGGAGGCGCGCTGCAGGCACAACATTGCGACGTCAGGCGCGGCGTTGCAACGCTCAAGCGTTGAGAATGCATTGTGCAACGCTAAACGCAGCAGTGTTGCAAGTTGGCCACGACGTTGCAACCCTGCCGCGTAGTGGGCGGTTTCCAGCGGTTGTGTGGGACGTGAGTGGCTAGTGGCATTAAGGGACATGGAGGGAGTGGTTTCAAGCCCAGAAGCAAAATTATTTATTTTAATTTTATTTTCTTTCTAAAATTGTTTTATTAAATGTATTTAATTAATTATTTTAAATAATATTAATATAATTGTTATATTAATATTAATTAACTTAATTTTGATGTCCATAGGGTGCCAAAAAATTGGTCCAATAATGTTATTTATTTATTTTATCCATCAGTTGTATAAAATATTTTTTTATGTGCATAATGTATGTCATATAGATTAAAATCCCACCTTAGGTTAAACATTTCATGCATCATTTATATTATAAGAGTTATCATATATAGTATGCATGATCGGTTTATATTATAAGAGTTATAATATAAAGTATGCATTTTTTAATTTATTTAATATAAGAGTTATATTTCTTAGATTAAGAGCATGCTCATGCATTTAATTCATGTGATGGATGTATGTTATAGTTTAGTATTATTCATGTGATGAATGATCAAACACTATAACATAGAAATGCATTTAACCTAAGTTAATTATTAGTTTTAAAATGTTTAGAACTTGAATAATTAGACTTAGCTTTTCTAGTTCTAATAAGATTAGGATTAGGAAATAAAATATGACCTTTGAATGGAGACTGATAAGTAACTGTGTCTAAGAAAGGTTTTGTCTAAGGCTGGGGTACCTAAGTTGATGCTTTGCGGAACACCCCTACCTGGGAAACGACCTAGGAGTGAAATCGGTTCGGAAATTCATAGGTTATATTCTCGCAAGTGTCGTTAATTAAGAGTTAATTAATTTACTCACTTAGACCTAAGTTAATAATGTGATTATAGACTTCGGCTAATCTAATATAAGAGTTAGTGGAGACTTCGGCTAATCGATCGATCGAACATGAATCCCTATTCATGTTATAAACCAAACAAATATTTAAATCTTATTTAAACATTTCCACCTCTTCTTTATTATAGTATAATTCATATTTAAACTGCGACACGTCATGTATATCACAAATAATTAACATTTTCTCCCAAAACATAATTTTAACAATTTTAATTCTTTTCTCTCAAAATGTTAAAAGCTGAGTTAGAGCTAGTAAAGAGGCCTAATGGACCTACAGATCATGATCTCCAACGATACGAGATTAACGGACCAAACTCTTTAGCCTGGCTAATCAACATTCATTAACCACCGGGACAGTCCACTAGAGCCTAGTGGTTGCACTCTTCTCACTGTAGATATATTTTTCTCCACTCGATATAACCATGATTAGTAAGTGGATCCTTCACAGGTCGTTCGTAATTACAACTGGGTCAAAATTACCATTTTATCCCTGTAATTACTTCTTGTTCCTTAAGTCCCAATGATCCTCTAATGAACAATTGGTTTGCGATTCAAACGACAAACTGAATCCCTCTCAGGACAATGAGAGGGGTGGGCCCTTTCTTCAAGACCCGGAGTCAGCACTTAAGGGAACAACCTCTCTACTAATCCCTAAAGCGGGTAGAAGTGAATTGCATCTTCCAGAACTATGTTCCCAGCTATGTACCTGATCTTATCTCTTAAATGGGAGGCATGTTCAGTCGGCAATCTCAGGTCACCCTCACCCATGCAAATTTAAGGATAGTCCGAATAAACAGGAGTTCATGGCACGCTCAGGAATAAGATCGAGTTACCTAGGTCATCGTATGGATATAGTCAGTTAAGACAGTAAATAGAGTTATAAAGTCTAAGTGAAAATTTTTCGGTCTAGTCATATGCAAACTCATTGCATAGGACACCCCAACTCGCATGTATCCACATGAACGATTAAGGATCACACCGTTTGTACTTTACAAACTGGTTCGCGTCCATAGTGTCCCCAAGATAAGGTACCCAACCCTATCCCTATACTATAGACCGTTCTGGCAATAACTTGAACCTCATCCACTTTTATGTCACCAATAAAGTTCGTGTATACATCGTATAACCATGGGCTTTTAATTGGATTAGGGTTTCAAAATATATACAATTAACTTTTGTTTGAATAAGATCTTTATTGCAAAATAGAATATACATTCAGTTTACAAACCCATGAGTTTTAGGACATAAAAACCTACAATTAGGACATACATCCGCATGCATCGAAGCGTTGACAAATACGAATTGATTAAAGTTGTGGACCAGAAAATGGAATCGATGTGCTTGAATTATGTCTGCAACTTGTGGACCAACCGGATGAGGTTAAACCTATTGGTTGCATCTATATCTACAAGCGTAAACGTGGCGTAGATGGGAAGGCGCAGACCTTCATAGCCAGACTAGTGGCAAAGGGTTTTACCCATGTTGAAGGGGTTGACTATGAGGAAACCTTTTCTCCTCTTGCCATGGTAAAATCTAACAGGATCATTCTGATCATTGTTGCATATTATAACTATGAGGTATGGCAGATGGATGTCAAGAAAACCTTTCTAAATGACAATCTTGATGAAACCATCTATGCACAAGCCCAAAGGGTTTATTACCCAAGGCCAAAAGAAAAATGTTTATCCGCTTTAAAGGTCTATTTATGGGTTGAAACAAGCCTCAAGGTCCTGGAATATAAGATTTGATGATGTATTCAAATCTTATGGCTTTAATCATAATGTTTATGAGCCTTGTGTCTACAGGAAAATTATCAACCACACTGTCGCATTTCTAATATTGTATGTGGATTATATCCTGCTCATTGGCAATGAGGTATGATTTCTTACTGACATGAAGGAATGGGTTGCTTTGCAATTTCAAATGAAAGATTTGGGAGAAGCCGGTATGTTCTACGTATCTAGATAGTCGTAACCCGAAATAACAGAACACTAGTCATGTCTCGGGCATCTTATATTGACAAGATGTTGTCTAAATATAAGATGTTGAACTCCAATAAGGGGTTGTTGCGTTTCAGGCATGGGGTTAACATGTCTAAGGATCAACTTGAGTAGCATAAAATTTTGAGAATGAGATGAACCATTATTTATGTTATTTAAATGTTTTGACTTTCTTTTTTGGTTACCTAAAGGTGAATTTTGAATTGTGATTTGAGTTCATTTATTTTACTTTATTGTAATGGCCTAAAAATGCATACATTAGTAGTAACGTTCCTAGAAATGGAGTCTTAAATTATGGGTATTACAAAATCATTTGACTGGTATCATTTGTGCAAGCAAGCCTTTGACAAAGACCGACATAGTGACGAAAGGAAACACAAAAGCAAGTAATAAAGACATAAGGCAAGCTTTGCTAAACCTACAAGCAAAAAGACACTTAATTAGGGACCTAAATGATTAAACACACCCATAAAAACCCTAAACGAGACAAGAGAATTAAAGAAATCAAGGCACACAAATTGTACTTAACATGTAATATACAGTTGGTTAGTGTATCACAATTAAACGAATGGCATGAACATTGAATGGAAAAAAATAAATAAAACATTCTCAATTTTTCTGTTTATAGTGTCAAAGTTTTGGAATTAAAGATTTGATGTTTACAAGATTCACTAGACCTTAAAGTTATTTAGAAAAATCTAGGTTAAGATAAATTATGTCATAAGTTGATATGGTATACAAGTTTAATATTTTATTGATCTGAATGAATGAACTTACTTGTAGAATGATAATCGTTCGTTAAAGATCTAAAAGGTATTCAAACTCTTATTTAGTCTGATCTATTTAATTATGTAGTGGTGAAAAGACTAATATAAATTAAATTAGAAAACATGAATGTATAGGAAATCATGTGGACGAGTAGTATATTTAATAATAGTTGTTTGAACATATATAAAAGATTGTGTTGTAAGGGTCAACTGGAATGTCTATGATTTTTAAACTTTTGAATATCCTGACATTTTATTTTCTTGAAATGAATCCTATCAAATATTTAACACTTTCTATGATCATCCTTATTTTAGTTATTCGGAGAATCCTCCTTACTCGACGAAATATTCCTATTATGTTAATGCGAAATGAATAATTGTTATTAGGTGTGAACTCAAAATTTTTGGTACTTTTCGTTTCTTCAAAGGATATGATGTCATCTTTGTTAAGTTAGGGGGAGAATATGCTAGTTATAGAGTGTGCCCATGGATACATTACAGGGCGACTCTAGTGCAAGTTGGATTGTTGGGATTTATGTTATAAAACCTCATAATTAATAACAATTTTGATTGTTTATTCCCATTACAATATTATCAATGGAAATAACATTTAAAACTAATGGTACAAATGCAAACAAGGCAATATAATTGTGTTTTACAAAATCCTATTCAAAATTAATTTCAATCAATAATTGAATGTAATCGGATTTCCTTGAGTAGTAGAAATGTGTACTAAATCGTAACTACATGTTTTATTTTGGTTTATTTCAAAAACCAGTACATTTGGAACAAACAAAGATAAACGGAGCGGAAACAGGTAGAACAGTGAGAGGTGTTCAAAGTTCTCGGGTAGCAGAGCAGTGTGAGGAGTTCAGTTTGTTTGGAGCTCATTAGGAGGAATTAGAAGCTGAAATTTTGAGGTAAGTAAGCGAAGATGTTTTCCTTGTGTTGATAAATTTTGAGGAACCCAAGCTGAAAGTTGAACCTGTAATTTTAGGTGCGAGAGAAAAACTGCTAGCAAGAGATTGAAGGAGATTCTCTTCCATTCCTATATAGCTTACAACCAATTGTGTGTATGGCTATTCAAAATTTAGTTATGGGACTGAATTAGATATGTTTCTAAGGTGCATAAGGAAATGAATTGATGTTACTAATTTAATTTTCAGGGCAAACGGAGATAGGAAAAGCGTATAACCCTTGTAACTCTTTTGGTGATTGTGAGTGACTCTATTTTAGAATTATGCTTGACCTATGTTTTTCTTCAAAAGCATAATTGTCGATCATTGAATCCGTTTGAACTAGTCATGTATAGCTTCATGGAGTTTCTAACATAGAGTTCATGATGCAACCTACGAATGTTTTGAATTAGTTTGTAACTATAAATCCAAGTATGGAAACTAAATTATGAAAGTATTTTTTCCTTTAGAGAATATTTTGTGTAAATCCACTTGGGAACATGTTTAGAAAATAATGTGAAAATGTCGAGAAATTGTTGTTTGTATTATAAAGACATGATTTCCATGGTAAACAAATTATGCCCTTATTTGTGGCTAACCCCTAATATTGAAAGACATTCGAGAAGGTACTTAGGGGGGAATGAATCATAATTTTCCGATACTGGAGAACAATGAGAAGGTATTCGGGTAGTAAATGGTTTTACCTTAATATTGAAGGACATAGATAAGGTATTAGGGAAAATCAAAGGGCCAAAGTTATTCCACGTGCACGTGAGAGTGGTATGAAGATTATTGGTATAAATGTAACTCTACCACCTCTATGGTTCGAAAGTGGTATCATGCCATGTGTTTTATTGTTATGAGCTTCTAAGTTATTGTTCTATCTACCCTCAATATAATACTACATTATGAGTTGTGTGCTACACATAAGTGGTGACTTAAACCTGCAAATTGGAAGCATGGTTTGTTTATGTTTACAAACAGATGTTAAGTTATTTTCTACTTATAGTCTGCCATTATTGTGCTTCACCTATGAGCTTATAATAGACACTCACTAGGCTTCCTTGCTCACGTTTTCATTATGTCTACTCTTCCCAGGTAGCAGACGAGTTTCCAGTGCTTACCCTGACAAGACCTATTTGCCACCACGCCATTTAGCTCCTTGTATATTCACATTCTTTTGTATATGGTTTGTAGTGAGAACATATTAGATGGGCTGTAATAAATTTGGAAGCTTTATGATTACCTAAAGAACATAGTAATGGAAGTGAACGTGTTTCATTTTTATGTGTATATCAGTGCTTAATTTTGCTTGTTCAAACGTGTTGTGTTGCGTTTAATTTAAGTTAAGTCTTGGGTTACTCACGGAATGTCAACAAGAGGTTTGGTTATCTTTGTCTTTGCATCTCTTCCTACGTTAGGCAAGTAAGCTGGGACGGGGTGTGACAATAAATATGAGACAGTCAATCTTACTAAAAAATGCAGTGCAGTACTCCAGAAGAAACTACTACAAATATTAAAAGACCTAGGGAGTGTTACTATTCATTGCAATTTTTTTAGTATTTTTGTTGATAGAGCTTTATGTGATCTAGGGGCCAGTATTAATTTCATGCCTTTATCTGTCCATAGGAAACTAGGTGTTGGGGAAGTGCAACATACAACCATTTCCTTGTAGTTGGCTGACCGTTCTATCAAATATCCCTGGGGTATTGTAGATGATGTGTTGGTCACAGCTCATTTTCCCTGGAGATTTTGTGGTCCTAGACATGAAGGAAGATTATGAGATCCAAATTTTTTTGGGGTGACCTTTCGTGGTCACTGAACTAGCCATAATAGATGTGTAGGATGGTGAGTTAACTATGAGTGTTGGTGGGGACAAGGTTGTATTTGACATTTTTCGATCCTTGAAGTACCCTAATGAGGTAAGTACGTATCACATGATTGATATTCTTGATGATGTTGTTGATTCATTTAAAGAACTAGTTTTATCTTTTGATCGTTTAGAAACATGCATAACAAATTCAATGTTAGATCCATTAGGAAAATTGGATCATGAAGTTACAAATTCAATGGTAGAAGAAACAAAACCTCCTATTCTAGAAGTGAAACAATTACCTGCACACCTTCGTTACGCTTTGTTAGAAGATTCATATACTTATCCTGTGATTATTTATGCTGATTTGAATAACGAATAGAAAGAAAAGTTGTTGAGAATCCTCATAAGTCATAAGTCTGCTTTAGATGGGTGAATTAGTGATATTAAAGGTATCAGTCCATCTGTAGTCATGCATAAAATCATAATAGAAGATACCTTTAGTCCATCAGTTGAACACCAAAGGCAACTTAACCCAGTAACGAAGGAGGTTGTACAAGCTATGGTACTAAAACTGTTGAATGCAGGAATCATTTATGTTATATCTGACAGTTCTTGGGTGAGCCCTGTGCAGGTTGTTGCAAAAAAATGGGAGATGACTGTCATAAAAAATTACAAGAATGAGTTCATATCCACCAGGACAGTCACTGGATGGCTTGTTTCTATCAATTACAGGAATATGAGTAAAGCTACACGAAAAGATCAGTTTCCTCTTCCTTTTATTGATCAGATGCTTGATAGACTTGTTGGATATCCTTACTATTGTTTTCTTTATGGTTATTCAGGTTATATCAAGATTGTGATTGCCCTTGAGGACCAAGAGAAGACTACTTTCACATGCCCTTATTAAACATACGCTTTTCGGAGAAGGCCATTTGGATAGTGCAATGCACCTGCCACTTTTCAACAATGCATGATGGTCATGTTTCATGACATGATTGAGGAGATAATAGAGGTTTTTATGGATGATTCTTCTATTTGTCGTTGTTCATTAGATATTTGTCTGCATAATCTTGCTCGTGTTTTGTAGAGGGGCCAGGAAACTCACCTCGTTTTGAATTGAGAAAAATGCCATTATATGGACAAGTACGGTATAGTCTTAGGGCACAAAGTTTATGAAAAGGGACTTCAGTTGGAGAGAGCTAAGATCTCAGCAATTCAACAACTATCACCTCCAGTTAATGTGAAGGGAGTTCGCATTTTCTTAGGACATGCAGGGTGTTACAAACGTTTTATAAAGGATTTTTGAAAAATTCTGAAACCCTGTGTAACTTGCTGGAAAAAGATTCTCCTTTTATATTTAATAATGAATGTTTAGTTGCTTTTAGTCTTCTTAAGGAAAAGTTAACTTCTGCTCCTATTATTGTTGTACCAGATTGGAGTAAACTTTTTGAGATCTTTGTGATGTTAGTTACTATGCAATTGGCGAAGTTCTATACCAACATCGGGATAAGATCTTTAGGGCCATTTACTATTCAAGCAAAACTTTAGATAATGCACAACAAAATTACACTACCACTGATAAAGAGATGCTTGTTGCTGTGTTTCTTTTGATAAATTTATGCCTTATCTTTTTGGGACTAGAGTCATTATGCACACTGATCATGCAACCTTTAGATATTTATTTGATAACATTGATATTTATCTGATTAGATGTATTCTCATGTAGCAGGAGTTTGACTTCGATACTAGGGATAGGAAACGATGTGAAAATGTGGTAGCTAACGGTCTATCTAGGATAGAGAAGGAGGACACTTCACCTACCGTCCCGATCACAGAAAATTTCCCGGATGAAAGACTTTACCAGGTACATGATGATTTATCATCGTTTGTTGATTATGTGAATTATCTTGAAGGAGGAGTTATGCCACCAAATCCGACTTCTCATAAATGAAGAAATTCTTACATGATATGAAGTCTTATCTTTGGGATGATGCACTGCTCTTCAAGGTTTGTACATACCAACTTATTAGGAGGTATGTGCATCGAAAGTGAGTCGGCAAAATCATACATGACTGTCATGCCTCGCCTTATGGAGGATATTTTGGGCCCAATCAAACAACTGTTAAAGTATTACAATCACGTTTTTATTTACCTACTTTTTTTAAAGATTGTTATACTTTTGTACGAACATGTGATCAATGCCAACATACAGGTAATATTTCATGTAAGCATGAACTTCCTCTCGCCCTTATTCTCGAAGTTTAATTATTTGATGATTGGGGAATTGATTTTATGGGGCTTTTTCCATCTTCACATGGTTATCTGTATATCCTGGTTGCAGTAAATTATGTTTCTAAGTGGGTAGAGGCCATTGCCACTAAGAAAAATGATGCTCATGTTGTCATCGAGTTTTTACACAAAAATATTTTCACGAGATTTGGCACTCATTTTTGCAATAAACTGTTTGAATCAATGTTAGCCAGGTATGGAGTTAGGCATAAGATCACATTGGCATATCATCATAGACAAATGGCCAAGCTAAAATCAAAATTAGGTGGATTAAACTAATTCTAGAGATAACAGTCAAGACTAACAGGAAAGGTTGGCCAGAAAAATTGGGTGAGGCACTATAGGCATATCGAACATGTAAACTCGAGATGTCTCATTGAAATTGTCCTTACAAAAAAAAACAAAAGAAAAGAATAAAGGAAATGCTTAAATAGTTGGTCCTTCTTTGTTTTAAAAAGAAAAGAAAAGGAAAGGAAAAGAAAGGAAAAGGAAAGAAAAGGACAAAAGGGAAAAGACAAAAAGCACCACTTCACCGTTTAAAACCTTTTTATCCATTTTTTAAGCTCATTTCTTTCCATTTAATCCTCATTTTAACAAAGAAAGCTTAGGGCTTTGTGGGAGAAGGTTGAGGGAAGAGGAAGAAGGTGATTTTGGAGCTGGAATTGCATAAGAGAGGGAGAGAACTGAAGCAAATTGGTATAGCAGTAAGGTAATCATTCTGCCATGTTTTGATGTTTTGATCATTTCGAGCTCAACAAGAAGAGTTAAGAGTTAAGGTTTAGTTTTCGTGAAAGTTAATTCATTTTTTAACAATGTTTGTGAAGGAAGCTCGAGCAAAATTGGATCTTAAGTTACTGATTTATTAAGAGGAAGGCAGAGGAGGGAATTTGTTGTCAAATCCGAGAAGCCTATGGTGTTTTGGTTGTTCTGATATGTAGAGTTGGAATCAGAAGCTCTAATAGGTATGGTTGGAAAGCTAATTGAATTTCCTACAACTTTTGTGAAACAATCGTGAGTAGAAAATGACTAGAAGATGTTTTAAATTTCTGGGTACGTTTGTTGTGCAGTAGGAAATTGAATCTGGAAACAGCAGCAGGTATTTTCGAACAAATCCGTTGCGAATCTCAATTTCCTTTCTTCATATGATTTTTATAGGGTTCAAAAAAGAAGAGTTTGGTATAGAGTACATCCTTCGTGGATAAGTAATGAAAAAGTTATAACTGTTTGAATACATGGTATAAAATCTGTGAAATGCTGGAATATTTGATGGTCTGGTTTTTGTAATTTTAAGGCTAAAAATCACGAGCTCGAGGTTCTAATACATTGATTTGGTTTGTTTGACAGGCCAAGAGGAGATAGGTCGAGTGTACAGGCCAATGTTCTAGTTTAACACTGTGAGTAACAAAACGAACTTCGAAAATGAACTATATGCTTGAAACATGCTTTAAGAAATGCAAGTTTTGCTTGAATGAAAGATTTCAATGCTTTATGTTTTCCTTTTGAACACATGTTTATGAGTATAATTATTTTCCTAGATAAGGTTTCAAGTATTCATTGTGACCCTAAATGTCTTGATGAAATTTATACATGAGCATATGTCTATTGATTGCCGAAATTTATGGATATTTTATGATTTCGAGCAAGTATGTACTAGCAAGTTTGATTTAAAGATTTTTCAGTTTTATGAACAAGTTGAGTAAGCTTGAGATTTGTGAAAGAAAAGATAAGCAGGCATGTTCAAACATTTTTATGATGTTTTCTGAGACCCGATTGAGTAAATGACTGAGAAATTGAGCCCGAGGCTTTATGGTACCTTGTTCACACAGGTCATATTCTGTTGTCGACGTTGAGTGTACTCCGTGACAACAATGTTTTCGTAAGTGCTGGGCGGGCCCCACTACGACAAAAACGATGAGAGTGCTGGGCGGGCCCCACTACCTCGTAGAGTAAACGTTGGTTCTACTGGGCGTGCCCTACACAACTTGGATTGTGACATGTTTTAAAATTGTTTATATCATTTATATGCCTTATGAGATTTTAACGACATACTTGTTGGTTTTTCTGAAAATCTATTATGATTCCATGTTTACTTTTAACGCTTGATTACAAATGCATATGCTCATAGTTTTCAGGTGACATGCTACAAGTTATAGATTTTAAACACAGCCACTCACTGAGCTTCATAGCTGATTCTTTCAATGTTTTCAAACTTCTCAGGTAGACATCGAGCTCTTGGTACTTGACATCTTGTCATAGTCTGCTGAAAGCTCCACGAGTTGATATTTTGTACATGGTTGGGTTGTATAGCAAGTCCTTATGTATTGTAGTTAGTTTTGAGGCGACTATGTAGTTATAGTCGTATGTGCTTTAGAGGTTGTGGTTGTTTAATTAATGGTTTGGCCTGTTTGTGGTTCTTTTGCTCTTGCTCGTTTTAGTTTTCAAGAGAGATTTAAGAAGTGTTTCTTCGTATGTATGTTTAATAGTACTCCAATTCCTGTTGTGTTAAGTTTAAAGTGTTCCATATGTGAGCATAGTATGTTTATAAAGTAAAGCAGAGTCAACAGGTATTGTTAAGAGGTAACAATGTTTGTTGGCTTCATGTCATCTTCCGGGCTAAGTTAGCAGGTAGTTCTGGAGGGGGTGTGATAGAACAACCTTCAAAACGCCGATAGGTACATCATCGTATAGGTTATTGTTTGGCAAGGCGTGCCACTAACCTGTTGAGCTGGAGCATAAAGCCTATTGGGTCATCAGAACACTTAACTTTGATCATTCCAAGGTAGGCAAGTAAAGATTACTGCAAATCAATGAGATTGAGGAGTTAAGAAATCAAGCATACGAGAATACCAAGTTATATAAAGAGAGAACAACTCGTTGGCATGATGAAGGTATAAAAAATATAACATTTTCTCATAGTCAGCAAGTTCTCATTTTTAACTCCCATTTACTTTTGTTTCCAAGTAAATTGAAATTGAGGTGGTCAGGTCCATTCATTATGAAGGGAGTATTTCCTTATGGAACAATTGAGTTGCAAGGCAAGGATGAAACACTGTTCAAAATCAATGGGCAATGTATGAAACATTATTGCGGTGACGAGGAGCGACATTTGGACAACGTTGTTCTTACTGATAAAAATGCCACGTGATACCGGCATAGGTGGTCTAGCTAAAAGACGTTAAGGAAAGCGTTGAACGAGAGGCATCCCGTTGTGTTTTATTTATTTAGTTTTATTTCTTTATTTCTTTAGTGTATTTATAAATTTACTTTTTATTTGTTTTTTGTTATGTTTTCAGGTTTTAAAAAAACAAGCAGGTCTCAAAACTGTGTTTCAACGCTTCAATAAGCGTTGCAACCCTTACTCTGTCGTTGCAACGTTGCGCGCTTTGCCAGTCATCCGACCCGTGAGCATAACGTTGCAACGCTACCGCAAAATCAGAAATTTAAAAAATCCATATTTCGCCGATTAAGGCTTCACTTTCCCCCTTTTCTCTACATTTTCCTCTCTTTTCTCCCATCTTCCTTCAATCTTTCTCATCCTTTGCCCTAGATTGCTCAACTTTTTGACTACCCACGCACCTTTCTTCACCTTTTGTGCAACATTGGGGATTCTTGGAGAAACATCCACTCCCATTCGGAGCTTGAGCAATGGGTAACATTTTTCTTCCTTTCTCTTTTCATTTGTGATTGTTTTCTCTTACTAGGCTTAATATTAGTTTTTTTTTTAGTTAGATTATTATTTTGGGTTATTAATCTTGGCATTAGATTATTTTTCATGGTATATTTTTTAAATTAGAGGATTTGGGTGGATTTAAGTTCCCAATTGTTGTTGTTCATCATGATAGTGAGCATATTTGGATCCACTTATTTTTTTTTCATGTTTGTGCATTATTCTTCTTTCGATTTTTTTATTGTGGTAATCATCAATTTTGGTGATACTTAGTCTTGCCTATTGTTTGGTCCTTATGACAATGAGACATGAATTAGCTTTGTGTTTGTGATTTCTCTTTAGATTATTCTTCTTATATGAGCAGGGCTACCAATTTTGTTGTATGTGCTTCAAGTTTGTACTAACATGCTTGGTTTGGTCCTTTGGAGGTCTAAGCTTGCTAATTTGGGACTATATCCTATTGCTTGCTCGAGCATAAATATTTAATGTGCTTGGAATGTTATTGGGTTTGTGTCTGTTCTACTCTTGCCCCTTGCATGGTTGTGATGAATTAGTTTAGTTTTGTACATGTGTTCCTTGTGCTTTATTGTTCCAGTTTTTCACGAATGTTAGGAGACGAGATTCATATGACCCATATTTGTCCCCTTGCTTATATTTTGGGTAGAGAGCTTAAAATCTATTTTCATTTTTATCTCATGAGCCTAGTAGATTCTTCATGAACAATCTAGTTGTAAACCCGAGATTTATCTTTGGTAAACATTTGAAAAGAAAATGTATAAAAGAAAAAGAAAAAGAAAAAGAAATATGAAAATTTTGGATTTTTTTATTTCACAAAAAAGAAAAAAAAAAGAAAAGAACAAGGAAATGTTAGTGTGGAAAAGTAAAAAAAAAAAAAAAGAAAAGAAAAGTTGATGAACCACAACCGCCTAACTCCGCTATTTTCTTCTCATTTTCTTCTCATTTTGCAAATCAAAATAAAAGCTTCGTGTGAGAGAATTGAAGGAAGAAGAAGGGAGAAAGTTTTATGGTCTTCAAGGTGAAAAAGGAAATAGGAAGATCATTAGAAGCTTCCATGGTAATTCTATGAGAAATTATTCCCAGTTCTAATATTTTGATCATTTTGAGCTCCGTAAGAAGAGTTAAGAGGTTAGGTTTGATTTTCTTGAAATTTAACAAACTTCATGAAGGAAGCTCGAGCAAACTCTAGCCTTAAGTTACTGATTTGTGAAGAGGAATGCAGGGGAGATAATTTGTTGTCAAATCCGAGAAACCTATGGTTTTAGAGTTACGCTGACATGTACAATTCGAATAAGAAGCTGTAATAGGCTGAGTATGGATCTCACAATGCAGACTTAATGGAGATTTGTGGTCGAAAAATTAAATGTATCTTATACACTTTATTTCCTCCCACGCAACACTTTATAATTTTTCGCGATTGACTTAGATAAACCGGCTAAAATTTACATAAGTCTACCAATATAACTCTTATATTGTATTAGGCCTAAGTTTATAATCACATTATTACTTAGGTCTATGTGAATAAAATAATCAACTTTTAATTAACGACACTCACGAAAAATATAACCTAAGAATCTCCGGACCGAATTCACTCCCAGGTTGGTTTCCAGGTAGGGGTATTCCGCAAGTGTCAACTTAAATACCCAAACCTTAGACAAAACCTTCCTTAGATAAAGTTACTAATCAGTCACCATTCAAAGATTACATTTTGATTTCCTAATTCTAATCTTATTAAAACTAATGATTAACTTAGGTTGCATGCATTTCTATGTTATAGTGCTTAATCATTCATCACATGAATAACTATACTATAACATAATATTCATGACACGAAATTAATAGCATGAGCATACGTTAATCTAAAAAATATAACACTTATATTTAATTAAATTAAAACATGCATTTAACTATATTATAACATTTATAATATAACCTATCATGCAAACTACATATTGTAACGCTTATAATAAAAATGATGCATGGAATGTTTAACCTAAGGTGAGATTTAAAATCTATACGGCATACACTATGCACATACAATTTAATTAAATCATACATCTCATGCATAAAATAATTAAAATAGCAAAAATGGACTGGTTTTGGAACTTAGGGTTTAATTAATTAACATTAATATAACAATTATATTAATATTAATTAATAAAATAAATAAATAAAATACATATTACCAAATGAAATTTAAATAAAATAATTGGGAAAAACTGCCCACGAACATGAATCCTTCAACAGCCCACGTTGTGCGAATGAGCCTCACGAACTGCCCACTAACGCGCATAGCGTTGCAATACTGTAATGCTTAGCGTGACGCCAACGTTCCCAACGCCAGAAGCGTTGCATCACTACGCCTAGCGTTACAACGCTGTCCTGCAGCACGCCTTGCTCCCACGATGGCAGCGTTGAGACGCCAATGAAAAGCGTCTCAACTCCCTTGACAAAACAACAAGCTACTCTTGTTGTTCTTCGTCGCTTCTCGCCCGTTTCTGCTGCGATTTCTTCACAGCATATCATCCCACGAAGGACACGGACTTACAAACTCGTTTTACTTTAAAAATTTCCCAAAACACAGGCCCTTACATTGATCACATCAACATAAATGTAAATCTAAAAACAATGCCAAAATCGAAAACATCCATTTCGCAAACAAAAAATTCATCACATGAATTAAAGCATCTAACCAGCTAATTTTAACAAAATTAAATGCACAACAAGAAAGCCAACGATTGGCTTTGATACCAATTGAAGTGAATGAGAATCCCCATGCTTCAAAAGACGATCGAATCCCCATGTACCAATTGCAGTTAGCCAATCCCGGGGGGTTCTGCATACTTAGGGCAAGTTTATTCTGTCCAGAAGATCGTTGTCACCTCGATAGGCTTGTCAGCTGATGAATGAGGAAGTTTGCATAACTGAAATTTATACCTTTTTAAAGTTTTTCCATTTTTTTTAAAAAAATAAAAATAAATCTTTAGAAGTAAATGACTTAGAATGTGAGCAGTCTTTGACAATCTGTACGTTATCTGTGTTCGTAGTCAACTATTTTCAACACACAGTGTTAATATGTTGCAGCGAAGGCATATATGACTGAATGATTCCCTCCAAAAAAATTAATAATATAATATGTGTTAGTGAAAGAAGGTTTGGGTTTTGGGGTGAAAAAAAAAACATCTATAAATATCATCCGAAGGGGGACACTCTCATTTGCACCACGAGGCCAAGTATGGATCTCACGGTGTGATCTTAACGGAGATTTGTGGTTGGAAAATTAAATTTATCTCATACATTTTATTTCCTCCCATTGGAAACTCTAAATTTGTCAGGATTGCCTAGATAAATCGACTAATATTTACCTAAGTCTACCAATATAACACTTATACTGGATTAGCCTACGTCTATAATCACATTATTAATTTAGGTCTATGTGAGTATACTAATTAACTTTTACTTAATGGCACTCACGAGAATATAACCTATGAATCTCTGGACCAAATTCACTCCCAAGTCGGTTCACAAGTATGCGTCAGCTTAAATACCCCAGCCTTAGACATAACCTTCCTTAGATCGAGTTACTAATTAGTTGTAAACCCAATCTCTTTGGAACATCCTTATTAACAAACAACAAAAAGAAAGAAGAAATGAATGTTTAAAACTTGGTTTTCCGTGTTTTAAAAACAAAATAAATGAAGTGAAAGACAAAAGGAAAAAAAGGAAGGAAAGTTTAAACCATTTTGGTTTGAATTGCTTTAAAGACAAAAGAATAAAAGGAAATGAAACAAATGTTTAATATATTGTGTTTTGTTTTGTTAAGAAAAGAAAAGAAGAGAAAAGAAAAAGCAAAGAAAAAAGAATAGAAAAAGCAAAAGGGAAAAAGACAAAGATTGCCTCCACCAATTTCTTTTCTTTAAGTTATTTTAAAAACCATTTTTAAAACTCATTTTTCACAAAAGAAAGCTGAGGCCTCGTGAGGTGAAGTTCAAGGAAGAAGAAGAACCTTGTTTTGGGATTGAAGTTGCCGAAGAAAGCAGAAGAACTCAAAGTAGCAGCAAGGAAACCATTTCATCCCAGTTCTGATATTTTGATCTTTTCGAGCTCAACAAGAAGAGGTAAGAGTTGAGTTTTTGTACATGAAAGTTAACTAAATTTGGAACAAAGTTCATGAAGGAAGCTCGAGCTAATACTAAAGTTAACTTACTGTTTTGTGAAAAGGAATGCAGAAGACAGAATTTGCTGTCAAATCTGAGAAGTCTCTGATTTTTTAGTTGTTCTGATCTGTATACTTGGAGTTAGAAGCTCTAATTGGTATCGTTCGAAAGCTTATTGAATTTCCTACAACGTTCGTGAAGAAATCGTGAGTAGATAATGTCTAGAAGATGTTTTAAATATCAAGTTAAATTTGTTGTGCAGAAGGAAATCCGAATCTCGAAACAACAGAAGTCTATTTTGAGGAAAGTAGTTTTCGAGGTATTTCTGAACAAATCCGTTTGGAATTTCAATTTCATGTCTTCATATGATTTTTAGAGGGTACATAAAGGAAGTGTTTGGTATAAATGACATTATTGTTGGATAAGTAATGGAGAAGTTATGGCTGTCTGAAAACAGGGCAGAAATCTGAAAATGCTTGAAATTGGAAAGTGTGTTTTCTTGTAGTTTTAAGGTTAAAAATCATGAGCTTGAGGTTCTAATGGTTGAGTTTGTTTGTTTGACAGACCAAGAGCAAATAGGTCAAGTTTACAAGTCAAGGTTCAAATTCTAATACTGTGAGTGTCTCTATTATAGAATTTTGCTTGACCTATGTTTTTCTTAAAAAACATAATTGTTGAACATATAATCCAGTTTGAACTAATTATGTATAGCTTCATGGAGTTTCTAACATAAAGTTCATGATGAAACCTAAACATGCTTTGAATTAGTTGTAACTATAAATCCAAGTATGGAAACTAAATTATGAAAGTATGCTTTCCTTTAGAGAATGTTTTGTGTAAATCCACTTGGGAACGTGTTCAGATGATAATGTGAAAATGTCAAGAAATTGTTGTATGTGTTATAAAGACATGATTTCCATGGTACACAAATTATGCCCTTGTTTGTGGTTAACCCCTAATACTGAAGGGCATTCGAGAAGGTACGTAGGGAGGGGGGAATGAATCATGATATCTCGATACTGAAGGAAAATGAGAAGGTATTCGGGTAGTAAATCATTTTACCTTAATACTGAAGGACAATAAGAAGGTATTCGGGTAGTAAATGGTTTTACCTTAATACTGAAGGACAATGAGAAGGTGTTCGGGTAGTAAATGGTTTTACCTTAATACTGAAGGACATAGAAAAGGTATTAGGGAATACCAAACGACCAAAGGTATTCCACGTGCACGTGAGAGAGGGAGGTATGAACCTTATTGGTATAAATGTAACTCTACCACCTCTATGGTTTGATGTTGTATCATGTCATGTGTTTTATTGTTATGAGCTTCTATATTATTGATCTATATACCCTCGATATGATAGTACTAGAGTTGTGTGCTATGCACAAGTGGTGACTTAAACCTGTAAATTGGAAGCATGGTTTGTTTATGTTTATAAACAGATGTTAAGCTATTTTCTACTTATAATCTGCCATTATTATGATTCACCTGTGAGCTTATAATGTTTTAAAGATAGACACTCACTGAGCTTTTTAGCTCATTCTTTCAATGTTTTCAAACCTTTTCAGGTAGAGATGGAGCTCCTAGTACCTGACATCCTGCCATAGTCTGCTGGAAGTTTCATAAGTTGATAGTTTGTACGTGGCTGGTTTTGTATAGCAAGTCGTTATATAAACAGTGGGTTGGCATGTTCTGAGTTGTTATGCTATTGCTCGTTTAAGTTTTCAAATGAGAGACTTAAGAAATGTTTCTTCCTATGTATGTTTAGTAGTTATCAAGTTTCCATTGTGTTATGTTAAAGTTTACCATATACGAGCATAGCATTTTTATCAGGTAGAACAGGGTCATCAGGTATTGTTAAGAGTTGAGCAATGTTTGTTGGCTTCATGCCTCTTTCCGGGCTAAGTTAGTCGGTGGTTCGGGAGGGGGTGTGACAACTTGGTATCAGAGCAGTTAGCTCTATGGGGAATGAGACAGGGTAGGTTAGCTCTGAGAGGAAACTAAAAAGTCATAACAAGTTATTGAGTTAGTTCATATCAAACTAGTAGAGTATGGTCAAAGACAGGACAAGAGTAAGTCCAGTTAGGGCAAAAATGTGAAGAGTAGTCTAGTATTGTGTTATTGAGTTAAGTATTCATAGCATGTCTAATGTGTTGATATGTTATAGGAGTCATGCCACCACGTACTAGCAGACGACGCAGGCAGGATCAGGGCAGGACGCAGGATCCTACCCAAGGTCAATCTAAGAGGGGATTTAGTGCCCCGAGAGTCCAAACTGAGGCTAGAGATGAGCAACATGTTAGTTTCTAACAAGAGGCAGGGAGGCCAGAAAGAGCAGGGCCAAGTGACCCAGAGAAGACGTATGGAATAGAATGTCTAAAGAAATTAGGAGTCACGGTATTTTAGGGTTCCATAGATCCAGCTGATGCAGAGGTTTGGCTGAATATACTACAAAATGTTTTGATGTAATGAGTTGCTCTGAAGAGCAAAGTCAAGCTAGCCACATTCCTACTAGAGAAAAAAGCAGAGGGATGGTGGAAGTCAATACGAGCTAGGCGCAGTGATGCACGCACTTTAGATTGGCAAACTTTCAGAGGCATATTTGAAGATAAGTATTACCCTGGCACATACCGCGAGGCGACGAGGATTGAATTTTTAGAACTGAAGCAAGGGCAACATTTAGTGGCTGAGTATGAGAGAAGATATACCGGGCTTTCACGGTATGCCGATGTGATTGTGGCATCTGAGAGTGACAGGTGTCAGAGATTTGAAAGAGGGTTACGTCCTGAGATACGAACCCCAGTAACAAGCATTGCAAAGTGGGCTGACTTTTCCCTGCTGGTAGAGAATGCTCTACGTGTTGAGCAGAGTATAATAGAGGCACAAACAGTGGTGAAGCCTACTCGAGGGCCTTCAACGACGAGCAGTTTCCATGGTCGTAAGCAGCGACGATTCACACCTAGAGTGAATGTTTTGAGTCGTCAGAACTTTAAAAGTCGAGCTCGCGGTCAGACATCAAGGAAAACGCGTCTTAGTGGTGCCTATCAGAGGAAGAGCCAAAGAGCACCTAGTCAATCTACTAGATCCACAGTAAGACAACCGACAATACAGGAGTCTGTTGCAAGTGCAACAAGGAGAACTCCATGTACAAATTGTCGTAAGAATCACCGAGGCCAATGTCTGGTTGGTGTCAATGTGTGTTACCAATGTGGGTGACCAGGGCATTTCAAGAGGGATTGTCCACAGCTGAGAGTAGCCAGAAAGAGAGACCAGGGAGTTGGGTCCCAGACAGTTGAGCAACCAAGAGTTCCAGTAGCTGCAAGCGAGGGCACCAGTGGTGCTAAATAGAAAGGAAGTTGTTTTCAAGAAAACAGGATTAGCTGAAGTAGTTTTCAGGGGTGAAAGGAAGATTATCCCTACGAGCTTTATTTTAGCATTAAAAGCTGAAAAGTTGTTGAGGAAAGGTTGCATGGCATTTCTTGCACACGTAGTGGAGGTGCAGGAAGAAAAGCTAAAGCCAGAAGATGTTCTTGTTGTAAACGAGTTTCTTGATGTTTTTCCAGCAGATCTGTCAAGGTTGCCACCTGATAGGGAAGTTGAGTTCACTATTGAATTGCTACCAGGAACATCACCTATTTAGCAAGCGTCGTATAGAATGGCTCCAAGTGAGCTCAAGGAGTTGAAGATGCAGTTACAAGAACTAGTTGATCAAGGATACATCAGACCTAATGTATCACCCTGGGGAGCTCCAGTGTTATTTGTAAAGAAGAAAGATGGTACCCTTAGATTATGCATTGATTATAGACAGTTAAACAAGTCACGATACGTAATAAGTATCCTTTACCCCGTATAGATGACTTGATTGACCAGTTACGAGAAGCATCAATGTTTTCTAAGATTGATTTAGGATCAGGATACCATCAGTTAAAGGTAAGGACAACAGATGTTCCTAAAACAACATTCAGAACGAGGTATGGGGATTATGAGTTTTTAGTAATGTCATTCGGTTTGACGAATGCACCAGCAGTTTTCATGGACCTCATGAACAGGATATTCCACCAGTATTTGGATCATTTCGTTATAGTATTTATTGATGATATACTAGTTTGCTCAATTGATAGGAAAGCTCATGAGGAACATTTGAGGATTATTCTACAAACACTACGGGATAAACAGTTGTATGCTAAATTCACCAAATGTGAGTTTTGGTTGAATCAGGTAGTATTTTTGGGGCATGATGTATCAACAAATGGTGTTAGTATGGATCCAAATAAAGTGAAAGTTGTGGTCAACTTGGAGAGACTAGTTAGTGCGACAGAGGTACGTAGTTTCCTAAGCTTTGCAGGATACTACATACGATTTGTTGAGGATTTCTCACGATTAACATTACCCTTAACAGCTTTAACAAGGAAGAATGCTAAGTTTGAATGGTCAGATAAGTGTGAATAGTGTTTTCAGGAGCTGAAAAAGAGATTAGTTACAACACCTATTCTGACACTTCCTGTAACGGGAAAAGAGTATGTGATTTACTGTGATGCCTCGAGACAAGGTTTAGGGTGTGTTCGGATGCAAGAAGGAAAAGTAATAGCTTATACTTCAAGACAATTGAAAAAGCACGAATGTAATTACCCTACCCATGATCTCGAGTTAGCAGCAGTTGTTTTAACACTGAAGATCTGGAGACATTACTTGTTTGGTGAAAGGTGTCACATTTACACAGATCATAAGAGTCTGAAATATATCTTTGATCAGAAGGAGTTGAATATGAGACAAAGAAGATGGTTAGAACTGATTAAAGATTATGATTGTACCATAGAATACCATCCAGGTAAGGCGAATGTGGTAGTAGATGCAGTAAGTAGGAAGTCAAGACTTCCTAAGAACGCCCTGTGTGGTATTCGAGCGATATTTTTTTTAAGTACTCTAAGGGATTCTAAGGCAGTTGTGATTGCAAAGAGTTCAGGGAGTCTTTTAGCTCAGTTCCAGGTCAGGTCTTCACTGTATCAGAGGTTGTAAGAAGACAACCAGATGATAGTAACTTGCAGAAAATGTTTGGGAAGTCCAAAAAGGGCCCAGAGGCGGAATTTAAAATAAGATCAGATGGAGCCATAGAGAGGCAAGGAAGACTATGTGTTCCGAGTGTTAGTGAGCTTAAAGATGCTATTTTAGAAGAAGCTCACAGTTCAACTTACGCTATGCATCCAGGAAGCACCAAGATGTATAAGTCATTCAAAGGGAACGTATTGGTGGCCTGGGATGAAGCGGGAGGTAGCTAAATATGTTGATAACGTTTCATCTGCCAACAGGTTAAACCAGTTAGAAAGAGACCAGGAGGACTCCTTAATCCATTGTCAGTGCTTGAATGGAAATAGGAGCATATCACTGTGGATTATCTGTTTGGATTACCACGTACTTCTTGTGGACATGATGGTATTTGGATAATAGTGGGTAGACTCACTAAGACATCACATTTTATACCGATTAAAGCGACGTCTACGCTTGATCAGCTAGCTAAGCTATACGTCGACTGAATTGTGAGTCAATACGGAGTGCCAGTGTCCATAGTTTCAGATAGAGATCCACGATTTACTTCTAAGTTTTGGCCTAGCTTACAGAAAGCTATGGGGACAAAGTTGAATTTTAGTACAACATTCCATCCTCAGACAGATGGGCAGTCAGAGAGGACCATCCAGACCCTAGAGGATATGTTGAGAGCATGTGTCCTTCAATTTAAGGGTAGTTGTGATACACACCTATCACTTATGGAATTCGCTTATAATAACAGCTATTAGTCAAGTATTGACATGACACCATTTGAGGCTTTGTATGGAAGACGATGTAGAACGCCCGTATGTTGGAATGAAGTAGGAGAGCGGAAGCTAATCGGTCCTGAGTTGGTACAAATTACGACAAACAATATTTAGGTAATTAGAGAGAATCTGAAGGTAGCACAAGACCGTCAGAAGATTTATGCAGATAAGCGACGAAAGAACTTAGAATTTCCTACAACTTTCGTGAAAAAATCGTGAGTAGAAAATGTCTAGAATATGTATTAATCAGCAGGTTAAATTTGTTGTGCAACAGGAAATCTGAATCTGGAAACAACAGAAGTCTGTTTTGAGGAAAGTAGCTTTCGAGGTATTTTTGAACAAATCCGTTTGGAATTTCTATTTCATGTATTCATATGATATTTAGAGGATTCACAAAGGAAGAGTTTGGTATAAATTACATTATTTTTTCATAAGTAATGAAGAAGTTATGGTTGTCTGAAAACAGGGCAGAAAATGTGAAATTGCTTGAAATTGGAAAGTGTGTTTTCTTGTAGTTTTAAGGTTAAAAATCATGAGCTCGAGGTTCTAATGGTTGAGTTTGTCTGTTTGACAGACCAAGAGCAAATAGGTCAAGTTTACAAGTCAAGGTTCAAATTCTAATACTGTGAGTGTCTCTATTATAGAATTTTGCTTGACCTATGTTTTTCTTCAAAAACATAATTGTTGAACATAGAATCCAGTTTGAACTAATTATGTATAGCTTCATGGAGTTTCTAACACAAAGTTCATGATGAAACCTAAGCATGCTTTGAATTAGTTGTAACTATAAATCCAAGTATGGAAACTAAATTATGAAAGTATGCTTTCCTTTAGAGAATGTTTTGTGTAAATCCACTTGGGAACGTGTTCAGATGATAATGTGAAACTGTCAAGAAATTGTTGTATGTGTTATAAAGACATGATTTCCATGGTACACAAATTATGCCCTTGTTTGTGGTTAACTCCTAATACTGAAGGACATTCGAGAGGGTACTTAGGGGGGGAATGAATCATCATATCCCGATACTAAAGGACAATGAGAAGGTATTCGGGTAGTAAATGGTTTTACCTTAATACTGAAGGACAATGAGAAGGTATTCGGGTAGTAAATGGTTTTACCTTAATACTGAAGGATAATGAGAAGGTGTTCGAGTAGTAAATGGTTTTACCTTAATACTGAAGGACATAGAGAAGGTATGAACCTTATTGGTATAAATGTAACTCTACCACCTCAATGGTTTGATGTGGTATCATGTCGTGTGTTTTATTGTTACGAGCTTCTATATTATTGATCTATATACCCTCGATATGATAGTACATTTCGAGTTGTGTGCTATGCACAAGTGGTGACTTAAACCTGTAAATTGGAAGCATGGTTTGTTTATGTTTACAAACAGATGTTAAGTTATTTTCTACTTATAATCTGCCATTATTATGATTCACCTGTGATCTTATAATGTTTTAATGATAGACACTCACTGGCATGTTCTCAGTTGTGATGCTATTGCTCGTTTAAGTTTTCAAATGAGAGACTTGAGAAATGTTTCTCCCTATGTATGTTTAGTAGTTATCAAGGTTCCGTTGTGTTATGTTAAAGTTTACCATATACGAGCATAGTATGTTTATCAGGTAGAACAGGGTCATCAGGTATTGTTTAGAGGTGAGCAATGTCTGTTGGCTTCATGCCTCTTTCCGGGCTAAGTTAGCAGGTGGTTCAGGAGGGGGTGTGACATTAGTCACCATTCATAAGTCATATTTGATTTTCTAATTATAATCTGATTAAAAATAGAAAACCAAAGTCTAATTATTAAAGTTCTAAGTAATTTAAAATTAATAATTAAGGTATGTTACATGCATTTCTATGTTATAGTGCTTGATTATTCATCACACGAATAATAGACTATATAACATACATTTATCACATGAATAATGCATGTCTATGCTTTTAATTCAAAAAATACAAAAATTATATTAATTAAATTAAAACGTGCATACATTATATTATAACTCTTCTAAAATAATCTTATCATGCATACTATATATTATAACTCTCATAATATAAATACGAGGCATGAAATGTTTAACCTAAGGTGGGATTTTAATCTATATGACATAAATTATGCACATAGAATAAATTTGATACATCACATGCATAAAATAAATTAAATAGCAATATTGGACAGGTTTTGTTACCCTAGGGGCATTAATTAAATTAATTAAAATTAATATAACATTTATATTAATATTAATTAATGAAATTAAAATCAAACCGCCGCACTCCAGTACCTTGTACACACGGCGCCACTATCGCGAGAATCCTCGCAAACTGCCCACTACGCTCGCAGTGTTGAAATGTCGTGGTCAGCGTTGTTCCTAGCGCGACCATTACCTCATCGTTGCAACGCTAACCTTCAACACCACCTGTATCCGCTTGGACAGCGTTGAGACGTCGAAAAACAACGTATCAACATCGTCGACATAACAACAAACTCCTTTGTTGGTCTTCATCGTTTTTTGCCCGATTTCGCTCCGATTTCTTCACAACAACTCTTGCCACGAATGACACGGACTTTGTAACGACCGCCATCTCAGGTACTATTAATTATTTTAATTAACACTCTATTAGCAGCTATATTTAGTCGTTTTAGTGTTCTAATCAAGCTCGGGGAGAGTGAGACCTTAATTTTTGTTTAGTTTAAGGGAATAGTTCCCTATAAGACAAGATCATTTATGAAATTAAAGGAAAAGAGGATTTGCAAGGGCATTTTAGCTATTAACATCTAATGGAGGATGTAATTGGCAATTTAAGTTAACCTAAAATTGGTGGTATATAAGTCTCCTTAAGTGAAACCACTAATAGTGTTCCCAAACCCTAACCCTAATGCCCATTCTCTTTATTTTATCAAAAACCCTAACCCTATTATAATGCCATCTTCTTCTTCTCCTTCTTCCTTACGTGTTTGACCTAGCCGACTACCCCTCCCCTTTTTTTTTTGTCACACCAACCCTACCGCCGGCCACCTCGAGAGAGAGAAGAAGGAGCTCGCCGTCGACAAACCACCAAGAGCCGAGCACGCGTACCTCGGTGGAACACGTCTTGCACATCCGCGAACCATCCTCACCGATTTGTATCGCAGCTCGCGAACGAAGGAGCGCGGCGGCTCAATCCTCACCAACACGTCTCGCCGCCGCGAACGGCGAACGCACCGGCCAGCCACGATCGGATCCGTCCGACGTGGAGGTCGCGCGCCGCTGAGGCCGTCTCGGGAAGAGCTCGCGTCTCGAGTACGCCGGAGAACAACCGTGAGGTCGCCGCCGAAGCCCTTTGCCGTGCCGGATCACCGGCCGCGCCCGGCCCAACGCGGAGACCTCGCCGGAGCTCGCGATTGGTCCAGCCGCACTCACTTGTTTCATCACCACTCACGGTAAGAGGAGAAACGATCGGACGAACGCCGATCCGCAAGCTGCTGCCTTCAGTCGTTACGCCGCCGACCACGCACACTCCAGCCGCCGATCAGCAACCATCCAGTAGCATCGAGTCCAGCCGGTGAGCATTCGATTTCAATTTCATGATTTATTGGAAGCTGTACGATCTACCGTATGATTAAATATTTGTTCGAGAATTAGGTTACGGATTCGAACGCTTGCTTGTAGGAGACAAACCGGAGCGGGATTGGAGGTGGTTTGTCTAAACAGACTAAGAGGATAAGGGATTTCTGCATTGGACCCGAGGTAAGCGGTTAGGATACCTTAATACGGTGGTTTAAGTATCACACAATTAGGGTTTAAGGGTGAATATTTGGAGTTTAATTTCGGAAATTATGATGTGATTCAGGTTTCATTAAAAGGAGATTAGACCGGGAGTTCGATTAAGTTTTGGAATTAAAGTCGAAGCTCGAGGTAAGGGACCTCGTGCCGAACTTTTAATGGGAGTAAATGAAAATGAATTTCATGGTTTTATGCGAATCAGTTTATAGTTTTCACATGAAAATACACAATTCTTATTTTAAGAATACGCGACATTTTATGTGCAAATGCCTCTTTGTATTACGTGAAATTGAACCATTATTTTATGTGAAAGTATTCTCGTATGGTATGTATAGAAATTCCATTATTTCATGTGAGAATAGGACAGCAGTGTGTATGAGAATGTTTCATGTTATTTATAAAAGTATGATTTATCACCCTGTCCATGAGAAAGTATGAATGATGTGTTGATAATGATAATTGTGATATGTACACCATGATTATGAGACTGATGGGACCTTATGCATGATTTTGTATGTCACGAAATGAATTATTGAATAGTGTGGACATTGGTTATCCTGAGATCGCTGAAATGACTCAGGATGACCAGTCGGCCTCACAACTGAATGAATAGCCATGGATTAAAGACCTGGCAAATGAATGTGTAGCCATGGATTAAAGACCTGGCAATTTTATGAACAGTCATGGATTAAAGACCTGGCAATTATATGTACAGCCATGGATTAAAGACCTGGCAATTGAATGTGTAGCCATGGATTAAAGACCTGGCAATTATATGAACAGTCATGGATTAAAGGCCTGACATTTAAATATACAGCCATGGATTAAAGACCTGGCAACCTTAGAAAGTTTTAATTCCCATCTATGTATGTTATGAATGAATTTAAAGATCATGATTGTATGTGTATGCATATCCCAAAACCTCAGAGCGAGGTTACTTATCTGGTATTGTTTATGCAATACTCACCCTTTCTTTAAAAAATGTTTTTGGTAAAGGGAAGGACGTGCGGGCGTGTGACAGAGAGCGTGATTAGAACCATGGGAACCAAAGATCGATTTCCGCATATTCATGATTTGAAATATTGTTGTCTTTAAGTTTTCCTTTGAAATTAGACTTACTTACAGTTTTTGATAGGCCAAGCTGATGTGATGTTTTATCTAATGATTTGAATGTTTTGTTTTCTTGGGATCCCTGGAACTATTTATTACAAGTGAGAAATGGCTTTTAAGTCCTTTTAAATTTCTCGGCCTATAAATGCATGCATGTGTAGTAATGTCCCTAGGGTTTTGGGTCATAGAAAAGTAGGGCGCATAGCTTGGTATGAGCCCTAGGTTAAGGGTTACAGAGACTTGCTTACTGAGTAAGCACTGCAGAGTAGTTCCCATGGTTTAACAACGCCCACCACCGCCAGTGCACGTTCCGACATTTCATTAAGAAAGTAAATGATTATGATATGATACGATTTTTATGCATACATAACCTAAAAAACCCACTGGGGTGATTCTATCTTATGATTTGAAAGTAAAGAAAATCGAGCTAGAAACTCTCTATATTGTAGTTTTGACATAATGCCACCTAGAGGCCGAGGAGAGGTAGGGACGTGGTAGGGGCCGGGAGGGCAAGGGTAAATGTTGACGCCCGGTAGGAATTACCCCCTGGATCGGGAAGAGATTACTCCACCCGCTCGAGACCTCCTCGGGACCGCGCCCGACCGGGAGAATGTACTGCAGATTGCCCCCGTGGGCGCACTGGGGAACGCGAATGTTATGACTATGATGGTGGAGGCCATGCAGAGCCTAGTGCGAGCCACAGTAGCCACCCAGTTGGCCCAAGCAAATCAGGGGCGAAACGACGCAACCCTGGAGTCCCGTTACCTGAAGGACTTCAGGAAGTATGATCCGAGACCTTTCAATGGGTCTTCCAGTGACCCCACTGTGGCGGAGTTGTGGCTGTCCTCCATTGAGACCATCTTCAGACTGATGAACTGCCCTGAGGACCAGAGGGTGTCCTGTGCGACCTTCATGCTGAGGGATGACGCGTACTTGTGGTGGGAGTCCGCCCAAGGAACCATTGTTGCCAGTGGAGAGACGATTACTTGGAATCTATTCAAGGAAGCATTCTGGCGGAAATTCTATCCTGCTGCAGCTCGTTACGTGAAGCGGCGAAATTTTACAAATGTGCTGCAAGCAGGAGGGCAAAGTGGAGATATATGAGAGAGAATTTACCCGTCTCGTCCCGCTTTTGCCCCGAGCTAGTGGATACGTAAACAAAGAAGACCGAGCGCTTCATCATGGGGCTAGATGAGAATGTACGAGGCTTTATTCAAGCATTAGCACCTCCCGATTACGCCTCTGCGGTGAGAGTATGAATCGATTTGGGTGCGCAGCTCGGATCGCATGCCAGTGGTAGTTAACTCGGGGCAACCCATGGCGAATCATAAGAGGAAGTGGGACCAGCCCATTCCAGCTCACACAGCGCCCAACAGTACACCGAGATAGACCAGGGCATTTCCGCACAAGTTCCAAATCGAAACCACCATCCAACAGATCGAGTGGAATAGCAATGGAGATAGGCCACGGTGTGTAAGGAATGTGGTAAATCGTGACTGGGTAAATGTATGGTCCTGGTCCGGAGCATGTTTCAAGTGTGGAAAGGAAGGGCACAGAGCTAATATCCGCTCGAATCAAGCCAAGACTAGCCACCCACAGATTATGAGTAGTGGGCCTGGCTTTGTGAAGCCGCCACCCATACAAAGAAGGGAGAGCCTATGCAAGCACCAATCGAGACATCTATGGCTCGGACTCAAGTGGTTACTGTGTACACTTCCATTACTTGGGCACCTCGCCTTTGTACTATTTGATTCTGTTCTCTACGACTCTTTTATTTCTCGCATCCTTTGTAAGTCAAGTGAATTAGAACTAGAAACGATTCTGATGATGCCCTATCAGATCCACTCTCATGGGATAAATTTGTTAGCCAATATGAAAGTCAAGGATGGTAGTGTGACCATCGCAGACCATGAGTTAGCAAAGTGAACCTAGTGGTTCTAGATATGTTTGATTTTGATGTAATATTGGGCATGGGTGGTTAGCGCAGAACCATGCTTGTATTGATCGCTTTTCGGGAAGGAGGTAGTGTTCACTCCTCCTAACCAACCCGCTACAGTTCGGAGAGGCACTATAGCAGAAGTAGGCCTAAAGTAATTCACGCCCTTAAGGCCGAAAGTTATTGCATCGGGGAGCTTGGGGTGTCTTAGCTCGCATACTAGATGCAAGGTGCACTGAGATCTCAAAGTGACATCAAGTGCGGCCGTGAATGAGTTTACAGACGTCTTCCCGAGGATCTCCCGGAATACCTCCAACTCGAGGAGGTAGATTTTAACATTGGATTGGAATTGGGGACGCACCCGATATACAAGGCCCTGCATGAATGGCACCAAGCAGAGCGGAAAGAACTAAAGGTACGATTCACAGACTTTGCTAGACAAAGGGTTTATACGCCTGCCGCCTCACCCGGGAGCACCTGGTATTGTTCGTGAAAAGAAAGACGGATCCATGCGCCTGTGTATAGACTACAGGGAGTTGAATAAAGTTACAATCAAGAATAAATATCCTCTCCCCAGAATAGATGATTTGTTCGATCAGTTGCAAGGAGCGACAGTGTTCTCAAAAATCGATCTGAGATCAGGCTACCATCAGTTGAGGATCAGCGAAGGGGATATCCCTAAAACAGCATTCAGATCACGGTATGGGCATTACGAGTTCACAGTGATGCCGTTTGGTCCGACCAATGCTCCCGCCGCTTTCATGGACTCGATGAACCCGTTTGTTCAAGGAGTTTCTTGATACGCTCGTGATTGTGTTCATCGATGATATATTGATATACTCTGTGTGTGATGAAGAACATGAAATGCACCGAGGAAAGTCTTACACACACCGAGAGAGAATAAGCCGTATGCAAAATTCTCCAAGTGCGTAATTTTGGCTCGCATGGTATCCTTTCTAGGGCATGTGGTGTGTGCGAAGTCGAGTCTCTGTTGATCCAAAGAAAAGTGGAGGCCGTCACACACGGTGGCCTCGTCCCACCACGATTCTACAGAGGTACGTAGTTTCTCGGGTCTCGCAGATACTATAGGCGCTTTCGTGCGTGATTTTTCCAAGATAGCTATGCCTATGACTCGGTGACGCAGTAAAGGAAACTCTTTTGTTTGGGATGATGCTTGTGAAGCGAGTTTCCGGGAACTCAAGCACAGATTAGTGTCGGCCCCGATTCTTACTGATTCCAGAGGGAACAGGAGCTTTGTGGTTTCTGAGTGATGCTTCCAAGAAAGGGTTAATGTGTAATCGATGCAAAGACGGTAAAGTAATAGCTTATGCATCCCGACAATTGAAGACGACGAGAGGAACTATCCAACTCATGACCGGAACTAGCAGCAGAGTATTTGGCGTTAAAGATCCGGAGACACTACACGAGATGGCAGAGAAAATTGATTTTTACAGCATCATAAAAGTTCAAGTATCTGCTCACCTCGAAGGAATTGAACATGAGGCAACGCAGATGGTTGGAATTGGTGAAAGATTATGATATTGACATACAGCACCATCCCTGTAAGGCTAATGTAGTGGCCGATGCCCTCAAAGAGAAGCGGTGCATACCGCCGCACGAGCAGTATGTGCATGCCAGAGAGTTACAGCAGAGTTTGCTCGAAATGAAATTGCAAAGTGCTAGTAGGAAAGACCACAACTCGCTTAGCCTGGGATTAACGCGGGCAACCAACCTTGAGGCAACGATTATAGAGGCTCAGCAAGTGGACCCCGATTAGTGGAAAAACTTACTGCAAAGAACTACAGGTGAGTTGACAGAGAGTTTTCCTATCCACAGATGGAGGATTGTTATTTCGTGGACGTTTGTGTATGCCTGACGATGACAAGTCGAGAACCGAGATCTTGAACAAGCACATAACTCACCATTTTCTATGCATCCCGGCAGCATCAAGATGTACCGAGATCCAAAGCGATCGTTTTGGTGGTGCAACATGAAGCGCGACGTGGCAGAGTTTGTCGGCAAGTGTTTGACTTGTCACAGTGAAGGCACCTAGCATGAGGCTCGCAGGATTGCCGCAACCATTACATGTGCCTCGGTGGAAATGGGAGAAGATCTCTATGGATTTTATAGTTGGATTACCTAGAACTTTACGAGGTTACACGGTGATTTGGGTCATAGTGGGCAAAGTTAACAAAGTCAAGACATTTTATACTGTGGAAACCCACCTATTCCACGGATAAGTGGGGCTAGGCTTTACCGGAAGAAATAGTCCGTTTACATGGAATCCCGGTCAAGATTATTTGAGATAGGGACCCACGTTTCACCTCCAACTTCCGGAGGAGTTTACAGAGAGCTTTGGGTTCGCAGATTGAACTTGATGACGGCTTTTCATCCATGCGGATGACAAGGCATGTAACGATTAAATCAGATATTAGAGGATATGTTGCGAGCTTGCACTTTAGATTTCCCAGGTAGTTGGGACACTCATTTGCATCTAATGGAGTTTGCTTACAATAACAGTTACCAGTCGACCATCGGAATGGCTCCATTTGAAGCTCTTTACTAAGACGTTGCGAGAACTCCGTTTTCGGGAGGAGGTTGGTGAACGCCGATTGTTGGGTCAGCACTAGTACAGTCACTAATGAGGCAATGCAAAAGATCGTGGCACGAATGCAGATCGCCCAAGTCGGACAAAAGAATTATGCTGACACGAGACGAAGGGACCTAGAATTCGATGTCGGGGACCACGTATTTCTTAAGGTGGCCCCAATGAAGGGAATTCTAAGGTTTGGCCGTAAAGGGAAGTTGAGTCCGCGATTCATCGGACCATTTGAGATCTTAGAGAGGATTGGAGCAGTGGCCTACAGATTAGCACTGCCGCCTTCTCTTTCGGCGGTCCACAATGTGTTTCATGTCTCCATGTTGAGAAAGTACGTCTCAGATCCGACTCATGTCATAGACTTCGAACCATTACAGTTAGCAGAAGATCTGAGTTATGGTGAACGACCGGTTCAAATTATTGCAAGAGATCGAAAGACCCTCCGTAACCGTGAGATCAGCTTAGTTAAGGTATTGTGGCAGAACCACCGCACGGAAGAAGCTACCTGGGAACGAGAAGAGGAAGTGCGAGCGAAATACCCAGAGCTATTCCAAGAATAGGAACTTTCGAGGACGAAAGTTCTTAAGGAGGGAAGATTGTAACGACCGCCATCTCAGGTACTATTAATTATTTTAATTAACACTCTATTAGCAGCTATATTTAGTCGTTTTAGTGTTCTAATCAAGCTCGGGGAGAGTGAGACCTTAATTTTTGTTTAGTTTAAGGGAATAGTTCCCTATAAGACAAGATCATTTATGAAATTAAAGGAAAAGAGGATTTGCAAGGGCATTTTAGCTATTAACATCTAATGGAGGATGTAATTGGCAATTTAAGTTAACCTAAAATTGGTGGTATATAAGTCTCCTTAAGTGAAACCACTAATAGTGTTCCCAAACCCTAACCCTAATGCCCATTCTCTTTATTTTATCAAAAACCCTAACCCTATTATAATGCCATCTTCTTCTTCTCCTTCTTCCTTACGTGTTTGACCTAGCCGACTACCCTCCTTTTTTTTTTTTGTCACACCAACCCTACGCGCCACCTCAAGAGAGAGAAGAAGGAGCTCGCCGTCAGCAAACCACTGAAGAGCCGAGCACGTACCTCCGGTGGAACACGTCTTGCACATCCGGCGAACCATCCTCAGCCGATTTGTCTGCAGCTCGCGAACGAAGGAGCGCCGGCAGCTCAATCCCTCAGCCAACACGTCTGCTGCTCGCGAACGAAGGAACGCCGGCCAGCCACGATCGGATCCGTACGTGGAGGTCGCGCCGTTGAGGCCGTCTCGGGGAAGAGCTCGCGTCTGAGTACGCCGGAGAACAACCAGGAGGCTGCCGTCGAAGCCCTTGCCGTGCCGGATCACCAGTCGCGTCCGGTCCAACCGCGCGGACTCTCGCGGAGCTCGCGATTGGTCCACCGCACTCCTTGTTTCATCACCACTCGCGGTGAGAGGAGAAACGATCGGGATTTAACGCCGATCCGCAAGCCGCCTTTCGATCGTTACGCCGCCGACCACGCACACTCCAGCCGCCGATCAGCAACCATCCAGTAGCATCGAGTCCAGCCGGTGAGCATTCGATTTCAATTTCATGATTTATTGGAAGTCGCACGACGATCTGTATGATTAAATATTTGTTCGAGAATTAGGTTACGGATTCGAACGCTTGCTTGTAGGAGACAAACCGGAGCGGGATTGGAGGTGGTTTGTCTAAACAGACTAAGAGGATAAGGGATTTCTGCATTGGACCCGAGGTAAGCGGATAGGATACCTTAATACGGTGGTTTAAGTATCACACAATTAGGGTTTAAGGGTGAATATTTGGAGTTTAATTTCGGAAATTATGATGTGATTCAGGTTTCATTAAAAGGAGATTAGACCGGGAGTTCGATTAAGTTTTGGAATTAAAGTGAAGCTCGAGGTAAGGGACCTCGCTTCGAACTTTTAATGGGAGTAAATGAAAATGAATTTCATGGTTTTATGCGAATCAGTTTATAGTTTTCACATGAAAATACACAATTCTTATTTTAAGAATACGCGACATTTTATGTGCAAATGCCTCTTTGTATTACGTGAAATTGAACCATTATTTTATGTGAAAGTATTCTCGTATGGTATGTATAGAAATTCCATTATTTCATGTGAGAATAGGACAGCAGTGTGTATGAGAATGTTTCATGTTATTTATAAAAGTATGATTTATCACCCTGTCCATGAGAAAGTATGAATGATGTGTTGATAATGATAATTGTGATATGTACACCATGATTATGAGACTGATGGGACCTTATGCATGATTTTGTATGTCACGAAATGAATTATTGAATAGTGTGGACATTGGTTATCCTGAGATCGCTGAAATGACTCAGGATGACCAGTCGGCCTCACAACTGAATGAATAGCCATGGATTAAAGACCTGACAAATGAATGTGTAGCCATGGATTAAAGACCTGGCAATTTTATGAACGGCCATGGATTAAAGACCTGGCAATTATATGTACAGCCATGGATTAAAGACCTGGCAATTTTATGAACAGCCATGGATTAAAGACCTGGCAATTATATGTACAGCCATGGATTAAAGACCTGGCAATTGAATGTGTAGCCATGGATTAAAGACCTGGCAATTATATGAACAGTCATGGATTAAAGGCCTGACATTTAAATATACAGCCATGGATTAAAGACCTGGCAACCTTAGAAAGTTTTAATTCCCATCTATGTATGTTATGAATGAATTTAAAGATCATGATTGTATGTGTATGCATATCCCCAAACCTCGGTAGCGAGGTTACTTATCGGGTATTGTTTATGCAATACTCACCCTTTCTTTTAAAAATGTTTTTCGTGTAAAGGGAAGGACGCGTGTATGTGTGTGACGAGAGAGCGTGATTAGAACCATGGGAACCAAAGATCGATTTCCGTGATATTCATGATTTGAAATATTGTTGTCTTTAAGTTTTCCTTTGAAATTAGACTTACTTACGCTTTTGATAGGCCAAGTCGATGTGATGTTTTATCTAATGATTTGAATGTTTTGTTTTCTTGGGATCCCCGAACTATTTATTACAAGTGAGAAATGGCTTTTAAGTCCTTTTAAATTTCTCGCCTATAAATGCATGCATGTGTAGTAATGTCCCTAGGGTTTTGGGTCATAGAAAAGTAGGGGCGTTACAGACTTACATACTCGATTTACATAATAATTGCCCTAAACAACGGGCCCTTACATTGATCTCATCAACGTAATGTAAATCTACAATTCATGTGCCAAAACCGAAACATCCAACATGCAATACCATAATTCATCTCATGAATTAAAGCAAGCCCACCTAGTTTAAAGAAAAAAAGTTTGCACAACAAAATTCCAACAATTAGCACTCGATACTAATTAAAGGGAATGAAACTCCTATAATGAAACGACTTTGAATCGTCGTGGTGTTCGTTGTGAAAAAACGTTTCCTAAAATTAAACTTATTTCATAGATTCTACGCTAAACACCCAAAATAAAATGGAAAAATAGTAAAATGGAAGTACTTACTTGTTGAATAACGTTTCTTCAAGATCTCCTTCTCCGATCACAAACTCTTCGTGTCCTCGATCTATCTGATCACAAACTCTCGAACTAAGAACAATTGGACACATCCAATTGATATTCTCGGTTGTTCTCTACGGTAGAGAGGGAAAGTAGTGGGAACTCAATTTGGTTTTGGGTAGAGAAGATTTGAGAGATTGACATAATTGAGAGAGTGGATTTTTAGTGAGATTCCAAAAAATGGGAAGTGAGACTTACAAAGCCTTTTCAAAAGGGTCTTATATAATGGTGATAGGTGGAGTTTAAATCTCCACCTATTTACCATTTGACCACAACATTAGGTTATGCAAATCAGATTTGCATAACACATACAATAAAGTATCTCATATCTTATTATACAATTAATATTTGTATAATCGTGGATTTTCAATTAAATCACATTCAATTTAATTTATCTCAATCCAATTTCTCTAATTAGCACTAATTAATCAATTAGGCTATACTATAGTTTATTATGAATCTACTTCACATAAAACTATATATTATGTCAACAATATAACATATAAATGACATAAGTACCCAATTAATCAATTTCAACACTTCATATCTACACCAAATTGTAAACCCTCAATTTGTCCAATTTGAGCCAACCGTGGAACCTAATGGACCTACATATGACGACCTCCAATGATCCGAGACTAACCTGTCAAATTCTTTGACGTTGTAGTTGCATTCTCATCGCTGTAGGACAAGTTGTGTTCATCGATATAACCAATACCCATGAGTCAACTCTTCACAAGTTGTTCGTAGTCACAACTAGGCAAAATTACCATTTTACGCTTGTGTCTACCTCTTGCTCCTTAAGTCCCACTGCTCCTCTAATGAACAATAACGTTGCATGGTCCAACCATAAGCAACACCACTCTCGGCCATTGTCCAAGCCCTAAAGACAACCTTTAAAGGAATAACCCCTCTAGTCTCCCTAAGTCGGGAATGAGTGAATTCCATATTGTGTATTCAAGTTCCCAGCTCCCCACGTGGTCCTGTTCCTTAGAAGATAGGAATATTGGACAAGTAATTGTGACCACCCTCACCCGTACCAGTCAAAGGACAAACCCCGCAGATGTGAGTCCGTAACACGCTTTCGGGATTAAGGTCGAGTCACTATTGGTCATCTACTAAGTTATTAGTCCTATACTGTTAACGGTTGTAAATTTCTTATATGTTGAGAATCCAACCTATTGTTGTTTGTAGTTTGAAGAGTTTCGGTGTTTTTGTAATCCTTTTGTAGTCTTGTTATGCTTAGAACTTGTCAAGAAAAATTGGGGTTTTGTCCAAGCAACGTCTTCATGGTGCCAAAGTTTTGGTTCAGACGATTTTGCTTAGTATCGTCCCAATAGTTTTGGATTTTAAAAATTAGGGTCGTTACATAGCATTTGTTTAATGTTGTGTGTGTGACTTATCTTGTAAAAATTACCCAACCTTTTTAGTATTGACTCAACTTTTTATGCAAAATCTAGATTTTTAGTTGAAACAAACGTAAATTGTCACACCCCCTCCCGAACCACTTGCTAACTTAGCCCGGGAGACGACATGAAGCCAACAGACATTGTTACCTCTTAACAATACCTGCTGACACTACTTTACCTGAAAACAAACTATGTTCGCATATGGAACACTTTAAACTTAACACAGCGGAATCTGGACATCTATAAGACGTACATGAGGAGAAACTCTTCTTAAGTCTCTCCTGCAAACTAAAACGAGCAAGAACATCAGAACCACAAGCAGTCCAAACCACTAATTAAACAACCACAACCTCTAAAGCACATACGACTATAACTACATAGTTCTCTTAAAATAATTTACAAACATATGGACTTGCTAAACCACACCAACCACGCACAACATATCAAACATGAGAAGCTTCCACAGAGACAAAGCAGTTATCGTGCACCGGAGCTCGATCTCTACACCGAAAAGTGGGAAAACACTGAAAGAATGAGATATGAAGCTCAGTGAGTGACTTGAGTTTAAAGGAAACTACTAACTCGTAAATCATATCACTGGTCATCTATGAGCATATGCATCAGTAATCAAGTGTTGAAAGTAATCGTAATCATAATAGCTTTTCGGAAAAACCAACAAGTATATCGTTTAAATCTCGTAAGGCATGTAAATGATATAAACTCTTTAAGAAAAACATGTCACAATCTACTTTGTTCTACGATGTAGTGGGGCCCGCCCAAAGACTCCCATCGTCTTTGTCGAGTGGGCCCGCCAAAGACTCACTTACAACACAGTGCGTTACCACGGAGTACACTCAACGTCGACAATGAGAATAAGACTGTGTGCACACGGTACCATAAAGCCTCGGGCTCAATATCTCGAGAAAATCACATGAAAACATTTCAACATGCCCGCTTATCTTTTCTTTTTCAGAAACTCAAGCTTACTTAGCTTGTTCATAAAACTGAAATCTTTAAAAACATACTTGCTAAAACATACTTGCTCAAAATCATAACATTTCCATAGACTTTGAAATGCAATAAACATATGCTCGTGTATAAATTTCATCAAGACATTTAAGCTCATCATGAACACTTTAAAACATTTCTAAGGAATCATGAATGCTCATAAACAAGTGTTCAAGGAAAACAATATGTAACGCCCCAGAATTTTCAAGTACCTTTTGAATTGTATTTGGATTAATGTAATGGAAATTAATTCTTAATCGGGCCTTGAAGTTCTTAGTTGAAGTTAAGTTTTGCAAATTAAGAGTGTAAATATGGTTTAATCATACATATGTGGAGTTGGATTACTTATTTGAGTTAAAAGGCAATGCTATGGTTTATCTAAGGTGAAAGGGCAAATTGGTAATTTTGGAGGAAGAGACTAGGGTTAAATCTTTGTCCTTTTGTGAGCACAATTTTCGAGAGAGGAAACCTTCAGCCCCCAGCCTTCCTGTTTGTCTTCATCTTCACGATCAGCCAGCTTCACCATCCTCCTTCCGACCACTCCTTTCCAGCCGAACGCCACCGCTTTACGCCGTCGCCTGCGACCACGACGACACGCGAGGAGCCACCATCGAAGCCGAGCGTTGCCTTTCTGCGCCGTCTGTCAGTTGTCCTTCGCCGTCGGCATCACGAGCAGTCGCCCCGCCGTTGAGAGATCGAGCTGCCGGAACTCGCTTCCACCTGAAGCCGTCGCACGCGCCAGTCGACATGTTGGATTCGAACCCGAGCCATGGTGAGGCTGCCGCCGAACTCTAAGGATGTCGAAGGTTATGGCTGCAACCACCTACCTTCAGCCGCCGGTCTACGAATGGGTTTTGGTTGGTTCAAGCGGTTCGTCGAATTTTAGATCGGTTTTGAGGGTGAGTGTGCGGTTCGAATAGATCGGTGAGTGGGCATCTCGATCGACCTCAACGCCTCGAAACGCGCCGCCGCGCGCGCGCCGCCACGCCGCCGCCGCGCGCCGCCGCGCGCGCCACGCCGCGCCGCCGCTTTCGCCGAGTCGCTCCGATCCACCTGCTTTTGACCTCCCGAGTTCGTTTTAAGCGTCCGTTTGTGGTAATTTAGCCTAACGATGATTGGATTCAAAATAAGTGTATAATTATGTAAGTTAATTAAAGTATTGATGAATGTGATTTAGGGGATTCGACTATCGAGCATGACTAAGCGAAACTTTGAGCTAGGAGCGGAATGTAAAGAGTTTCGAGCTAAGGTAAGGGATTTTCTACAAACGATCTTAAAAAGGGAAGTGAATACGATTTCCTGAAATATGTAATTGTTTTAAAGGATGAAAATTGAAGAATTATTTCAAAAGGTGAATTTCCATAACTCATGCTTAGGGCTTGAATTTAGAAACGAATATTTCAAAGGGTTTCCCGAGAATCTCGAGTGAATGATTTTCAAAAGGTTTAGTAAGGGACCCCGTGCCGAACTTTTAATGGGAGTAAATGAAAATGATTTTCGTGATTATATGCGAAATAGTTTATATTTTTCACATGAAAATACACAGTTATTATTTTGAGAATACGGGATATTTTATGTGCAAATACTTCGATGTATTATGTGAAAATGAATCATTATTTTATGTGAAAGTATTCTCGTATGTTATGTATAAAGATCCCATTATTTCATGTGAGAATAGGACAGTAGTGTGTATGAGAATGTCTCATGTTTATTACAAAAGTATGATTTATCACCCTGTCCATGAGAAAGTATGAATGATATGTTGATGATGATATTTGTGATATGTACACCATGATATTGTGACTGATGGGACCTTATGCATGTTTTGTGTGCCACGAAATGAATTAAGGAATAGTGTGGACATTGGTTATCCCGAGATCGTTAGGTGCATGGTCAAACATGCAATAAAGACCTATGGGTCAAAGCATGTGAAGTGCCGTGAGGACCCGAAATGAAATGACTCGGGATGACCAATCGGCCTCACAATTAAATATCTGAGACATGGATTAAAGACGGCAATTAAATATCTGACCATGGATTAAAGACACGGCAATTAAATATACAAACCATGGATTAAAGACCTGGCAATTATATGAACAGCCATGGATTAAAGACACGGCAATTATATGAAACGACCATGGATTAAAGACACGGCAATTAAATGAAACGACCATGGATTAAAGACTGGCAATTGAATGAGCGACCATGGATTAAAAAAGACTCGCAACCGAATAAGCAATCATGGATTAAAGGCCTGACAATTAAATGTGCAGCCATGGATTAAAGACCTGGCAACTCTAGAAAGTTTTAGATCCCATCTATGTATGTAACGAATGAGTTTAGAGATCATGATTGTATGTGTATGCATATCCCACCCCCACTTATCTGGGTATTTTATAATACTCATCCTCTACCTTTGTTGTGTCTCTCTTTGTTTTAAAATGTTTGTGTAGAGACGAGAGCATACCAAAGAGTGGCATGGATGCGCTCATGTAAGCCATGGGAACCAAGTCATGAATTCCGCATCCATGATTTAGAAAGAATTTTAAAAGATTGTGGTCTTCCGCTTATGTAGTACAGAGTTTTGAAACTAGAGGTCGAACTTAATTATGCTTCTTGTAAACGTTTTGTATTTATATGGGATCCCAAATTAAATTGATTTTTATTTATCAACTTATATTTGTTTTAAGCTCGATTAAGGCCTCGAATGCATGCATGAGTAGTAATGTCCCTAGGGATTTATGTTGTAAAAGTAGGGCGTTATGGTTTGTATATCGAGCCCAAGGTTATAGGTCTTGTAGACTCGCTTTACAGAGTAAGCAACAAGTATCCCATGGCTAAGTAGCAACTCCCACCACCGCTGTGTATGCCTTGAACTAAAAGTTTTATTTGTTCACTAAAAGAGAATTTAGTAGTCTATGAGAAAATATTTTATATAAAAATCGAGTTTGATGAATTTCCAAACTAAGAAAGAATGAGAATGTATGAGCTAAATTATATGTCTATGAAAAGGAAATGCATAAATGAAATGCTTATATGTGAATCTATACGCGTATATGTCATAGAGTTGACGTAATCTTCTTTATTTGAAAGGAAAGAGAACACATGTGATCCCTACTATTGATGATAGAAAGGAAAATGTTTTAGTTAAGAATGTTTACGCTAAAAATGAAGTTTTATAGCCATAAAACACGTGTTGAGAATTATTAAAAGGTCCGCTTTGACCAAGGGAGTAAAGAGTAAGACTTAAGAGGTTAGAGTGTTAAAGTTTGCTGAGAAACTGGATTACTTAAGTATAGTTTTCAATAATAAAAGTTAAGACTACTCATGAGAAGTTCAAAGTTTCAATGTGTTCGGTAAGAGGTCGGGGATCTCATTCATTCACGCTAGATCAATTAGATAGAAAGGTATGAGATTTAGTAAACGTACCACCTTGGAGTTATCGACCTGGTTGGTTCCTAAATAAAGCCCTTCACCCTCAAGTGAATACGTAACTATGGTATTCAAGGAGTTCAAAAGTAAAGAGAGCAAAGATGTTTTAAAATAGACTCGAGCTTTAAAGGGGAGGATAGATTGTTAATGTCGGAACGAAAATTTAATTCTTCAAAATACTTGAAACGCTTCGATTTTATTTAGACCATTGCTCTGAGAAGAAAACCACAGGGATTTACACAATTAATGTGTTACTGCAGGTAGGCATGATACGAAGTTTCAAAAGCGATACCTTAAACTAAATAAACTTAATAAAGACAAGTATAAAGAAGAAGAGTAAAGAGTTAGAGTTTTAGTTTGAGAACACAAGAGAATTGATTGTCGGGACTCCAGAAACTTGTGCACGAATTGACATTCATATGATCACTTGTGTATTCAAGCTTGTGGAATGTGTATAAGGAACCTTACCACTAATTTCTACCTGTTGGACTAGATATATGTGTACAACTCGAAGGAGATAACATCTGATGTTACCTTTGAACTCTTACGTAGTAAAGTTTCCTTTTTCCCAATCAAAGGGTTAAGGAGAAAGGATTCAGTTATTAGAGGAAAGTGCTTTGAATCTCTTCTTCGCTATATAGCGGTCAAGCTGAAGTACTTCTTCCAATTATTAAAGTGTAGAGTGGTAGTGGTCGAGCGACCATTAGAAACATGAAACTATAAGATTCCTTTAGTAAAGGCTAGGTTGATGGTTTCTTAAGAAAGGTTTTAATGAATTTGGCTTTACAACCAAACTAGTACAGATAGTTGAGGAAGTCCTTAATCCTACTAAAAGAAGAAGGCCAAGTTTAAGGAGAGTAAGCACGAGGAACAATGCGTTAGTGTTAGATAAGGAAGGTTTTATCTTTTAAAGTTACCCCTAACACAAGAGACAGACTTAAGTATGGAATTAAAAGTAGAGAGTAGCAGTAATTTTGAATACTTCTTTCAGAATGCTCCAGTAAAGTAAAGGAACTCAAGTTATGGGTACATAACCTTCCTTGTAAGAGTTAATAGTAGTTTTTGCCATAAGGAGTAATAGGGGGTCGCGTAAAGGAGAAAGGTGTATTCTTACGCTTGTACATGAGAGGTGAGAAGTGGAAGAAAGTGGTTACTGAGAATAAATCTCTTCGTCCGTGGATGAACGACCTATTCCACAAGTGCAAGGACACATAGTGTTCCTTACGATGATTTTGGAGACTAGTTAGCGCCTGTCATGAACCAGGGATTAGATATCCCGAGACGACTTTCAAATCACTTTACGAACATCATGAAGGTTGTAGAGATTTTACTTAAATGCCCCTAATGTTTATAGGCTTGATGGATTTAGTGCTCAAGAGAAAGGTAAATCATTGTCGGGATAAAGTTGTCGGAGACGTTCTAGTTTAACCAAGCCTAAGAAGGGGCAGAAATGACAATTCGGAAGGATTGCTTTAGGCATAAGGAGGGAAGAGTAAGTCCTGAGATATGGAAGTAGTCGAAAGGTCACTAAGGAGTTAAGTGCTCAAGTAAACTTCCAAAGGTGCGAGCATAAGGAAATTTGTTAAGCTAAGAAAAGACGAGAATGTGACCTCAGGTGAGTAATATTATAAAGGAAATGTCCGAGTTCAGGATGTAAGGCTTAAGAGGAACTTATATTTGTTTTAAGCTCAGTTAAGGCCTCGAATGCATGCATGAGTAGTAATGTCCCTAGGGATTTATGTTGTAAAAGTAGGGGCGTTACACAATAAGCATTGAAACCATTTCGTTTTAGCAAAACCTTGCATTTCATAAGCATAATACAAGCCTGTAAACCATTTTCAAGGTTCGTTTTGTCACTCACCATGTTAGAACTAGAACATTGGCCCGTACACTCGACCTATCTCGTCTTGGACTGTCAAACAAACCAAAACCATGTGTTAGAACCTCGAGCTCATGGTTTTTAAACTTAAAACTGCAAGAAAACACACTTTCAAAAATTCCAGCATTTTCAGATTTTCTGTCCTTTTTCCAGACAGCTATAACTTCTTCATTACTTATCCAAAAAGAATGTACTTTATACCCAACTCTTCCTTTTTGAACCCTCTAAAACGCTTATGAAGACATGAAAATGAGATTCCCAATAGATTGGTTCAGAAATACCTCGAAGTCTTCTTTCCCAGGAACCAACTTCTGCTATTCCAGATTCGATTTTCTGTTGCAACCCAAAACTTGACCTGCTATTTACAACATCTTCCAGTCATTTTCTATTCACGATTTCTTCATGAAAGTTGTAGAAAATTCAATACGCTTTCCAACCATACCTGTTAGAGCTTCTGGTTCCAACTCTACAGACCAGTACAACCAAAACATCAGAGACTTCTCGGATTTGACACCAAATTTTGTCTTCTGTCTTTCTCTTCACAAAACAGTAGCTTAAGATATGAATTTACTCGAGCTTCCTTCACGAATTCTGTTCCAATATGAGTTAACTTTCATGAATCAAAATCTCAAATCTTACCTCTTTCTGTGGAGCTCGTGATGAATAAAATAGCAGAACTGGTCTGAGTTGTTCACCTTGCTGCTACACAAGTAATCTTTGAGTTCTCCTCCTCTCTCTCTCGCAATTCCAGCACCAAAACCCCTTCTTCCTCTTCCTTTCTGCTTCTCTCATGGAAACCCTTGCTGCTCCTTGTTTGAAAATGAGAAGGAAATCGATGGAATGGGTTAATTTAAAAAGAAAACTAAGGTGGGATCCACCACCCACTTTCCTTTTCCCTTTTACATTCTTTTTCCTTTTCTTTCCTTTCCTTTATCTTTCATTTCTTATCTTTTCTTTGCAAAACAAAACAAACTTAGTATATTAAACATTGTTTCATTTCCTTTTCTTCTTTTGTCTTAAAAGCAATCCAAACCAAAATGGTTTAAACTTTCCTTCCTTGTTTTTCCTTTTGCTTTTAATTCAATTCTTTTCTTTTTAAAACAAGGAAAACCAAGTTTTAAGCATTCATTTCTTCCTTTCTTTTGTTGTTTGATATTAAGGAAGTTCCAAAGAAAGATCTCGGGTTTACATAAATGATTTGCATTTAATGTATACATCTTCCCTATTTTTCTTGACGTAGTTAGAATCTTTGTGAAAATAATTTATGTTGAATAATAGATGAACTTCAAGAAGATGTTGATAACAAATATAATAAGTTGGTTAAAAGAATCATAGGATAACATAAGATTATATCAATTGGTTGTCTTAAAATTAAAATGTGTAGATGAATACAACATTAAAGACCATTTATGTAATCACTTTAACGTTTTCCTAGGCTTCGACCTAGCGACGTTACTATATATTTGCTAATGCCACTTGAAAACTGTTGACAAAAACATGGAGATTTAAAGTAGCACCCCAATTAACAAAGTCATATTCAAATAATGAATAATATTTCTTATTATTCGAGTCTCAATATATTTATCATTGACTTTGAAATGTAGGGTTTTACAGTTTATCCATCAATTGTTAGTCGAGTCTCAATATATTTATTATTTAATGAAGTATATTTTCTACAAGTCTTTTGTTTGAAGGTGCTTTGTGTATATTTCGTGTGCTCGTTTACCTAATAAATAACAAGAATTAGCATGCGTTTGGCAACGAAAGAGTCAAGGTGTGTGGAACAACATAATAGAAGTGAAAATCAGCATAAATCAATAGGTTGATTAAGTGATAACTCAATTATTTAATAATTTATCCTAGTCAATAGTTATTCAAGCCATAGTATTGAAAAGCTTATTGATTTACTTTTCATGCCTTGAACTGAGTGACACTAATATGCTTGATATGTTATTGAAACTCACTTTCCTCAACACACTAAGAATGCTTTACTTTGTCACATGTTATTAGTTCATGTTCTACGATAGAAAAATAGAACAAACTCACATCACCATTTTGATTTCAATGTAATATTTATTCTTTGTTATACTCGATAAAATCATCAATTCTCAATAAAGAATGTGATGGCTCATGATCTCCAAATGGCCTTGGGAAGAGATACAATAATCTTAACTCTTATTGGACACAAGATTAAGAGAATTTTGATTTTATTTACTTTGCAGTATACTTTTATTGTAAATGTTCTTCAAAGATATCTAAATTGTGGAAACATGTCTCGCTCAAGTTCAAAAGAAAGCAGCTTGAAGATCCCCAAAGTTTTGCTATTTTCAATCATTTCTACTACTCAATAAAATAAACGATCCATAAAAGTCAATAAAAAAAATAAAAAACAAAGAATTGTGCAAATTGAATACAAAATAGAAAAATGAAAAAGTCATTTCCCCATCCTCTTAAAATGGAAAAAACGTGGAAGTAGAAAACAAACCAAGTCCACTCCCTTAAAATATATTGTAAAAAAATAATTTTTACTCAATTATCTAAATTTAACGTATAACAATCGGTTTACTCCTTTTCTCAAACATCTATCCCCTAGCAAATTGGTTCAAAAAACATTGTAAAAGGCACAAAAGGCAAAAAGAAAGTTCTTCGAGTAAAGGGAATAAATGGAAAAAGAGATGGCAACTAATAAAATTGTTGTATTTCGAATGTGTCTCGTGGTGGTCATGACATTGAAATTTTTCAATGCTGATAGGTCGACCGACATGGAGGCAAAATTCAAGTCGTTCTTTGCCGACCTAGGTAGCGTGGAGGCTAAATTCACGTCCTGTTGTAAAATTTGTAAAGGGAATGACTACAACTCCTTTCATTCGATGTGTGATGAATATTGTAGCAAAAGAGGAAGTTGCTAGTACTCTCTACTGGCATGAGAAAAATTACTTTTTAACTGTATACATGATAAAATGTATCAATTTTTGTTATCAAAATTTATTGTTTGTTTTCTATTTCTAAAAAATGATGGTGTTGATATATTTATTATTTTTATTATTTGTTAATTGTTGAAGAGTAATTCCGTAGTCGGTTGCATATGGAAAAGTCTAATTTTTCAGTAAACATGGCTTTTATTATTGAAGTTATTAAGTTTTTGTTTCTTTTGTTTTTTACATTACTACTAACTACAAATAAAATAAGTTGCCTTATACTGAATATTTTGAGTAATAATTTTTTTATGCCCATATATAAAATAAAATGGTTCTTTTCCATTTTGATTTCATATCAAATTTTCATTTTCTCTTGTGTATTTTAATTATTGTTATGTCTATTTTTGCAGACAAACTCCGCATCAAATTACCTAATTGATAATTGAGGATGAAATGTAAGAGGAACTTTTGAGAGTGACCAATTTGATGTTCATGACCAAGTATTATCTATTTGAATAACATTTATGAGACGAAGTTTTGGAGTTTCTTGTCCTCCGAACTTTTGTAATGCAATTTATTTGTCTACTTATATAAGATTTGTGTTTGGTATTCTTCGTTTTCCTTCTCTATTCATCTCAACACCGAAAGAAAAAAAAAAGTTTAATTGATTTCTTGTTTCTATTTATAAAAATAATTTCCATTTTTAAATTCAATTTATTAGCCCAACATATAAAAATTAAGAATAAAGACTAAGTCATTTAAGTTAAGAGATTTAAATATAAGTCAATATTTTTATATATATGTGAGTAACAAAAATTATGCCAAATGGGCTATTCCAAAGACCATATTACAAAAATGTCATTGTCTTAGAACATTATTTATGTAGCGTTTAAATTTATGTAACATTTATGTAGCTTGGTGCAATTTTTTGTAGCACTTTTCTTCCACTCTTACTGTTGAATGTTATGCATTTCTGTCCATTTACGACTTAATTTTATTTCCTATTTCTCCAGTATGATTATTTATTTAAGGTAAATAACTTTAGTGATAATTACATATCATTTTTTAGTATGATTTACATACATTTAAAAATGAGTTAAAATAGATATAATGTGCAGGGTAAAATAACCAACAAAATGGATGCTTCAAGTTCAACAAACTATTTTCTTGCATTCTCAATCTAGACAGAATGTGAGAATAGGCGCATATATAAGTTGGAAAGATGAAGATGTCTAACAGTTGGAAGAAGTTGATGGATATTGGTTATATCGAAGAAATAGATGAGAGTTGAAAATAAACCACATACGAAGTTAAACCCTTGAATTATAAATTCATGATTTCTTGATAGCATTCGACTTTTGTATCTACAATGTTTTGTTCGAACGCATGTAGACATCACAACAACTCTTTCACCGTGATGCACACTACCACGTTTTCGCTCAATTTTCTTCCATTGTTTCTTCTTTCACCACCTAAAAAAGAACTTAATGGCCATAAAAGATTAGCTAAAATTAAAAAGTCTGGAAAGCATGAAAGGTAAAAAATAATACATATTTGGTATGTATTAGTTTGGCTCATATGGCGTTTGTTCTAAAATTAAAAAAGAAAATTCAATTTATTGATTCTTTCCTTTAAAAGTGTGTGCATCACTAGCTTGTAACTCAATCGTGAAATGGGGATGCACCTACTTTATTATTAACGACGACATCATCATGATTTTAATTTACCTACAAATATTAACTTTAAATAACTTGGTTTTGTTTGTTGTATAGAAAAAGAAACAGGGGGTCAATCGTTGACTTATAATAAAAAGTTATTTTGACGCTTTATTTTGGGGGAATTATAATGGGTAGCCAAAAATATTTGCATAATTGCAAACTTAACTATTATTTTATAAATTTACAAAAATCTACCAAATTTTTTTAAATCTGATTTCCATTTTTTTATTATCCCAGATTTACCCTCATTGGTGTTGCAGTAGGTATATCAGTGGTATGTCTGATATAGTTTACATTTGATATATTAGTAGTATTATTTGATATATTGTATATTGGTATATCATAAGTATATCTCGTATAGATTAATTTTATATACCAATATATACCTCAAAATGAAGTATGTTAATAATATTTTATTGATATATTGCGAATACTCTTCTTTTAGGTATATCATTTAGAATGATATACTTCCTATATATCCATAGCAAATTAGAGTTATTTTCCATATTAGTATATCACTAATGTCCTTCATTTTATATATGTTTATTTCACTAATCTACCCAACAGTTAGTATATCATTAGTATATCAGTGAAATGAACATTTATCATATGCGATTTACTGTTATACTTTTAATTAATTTCATATACCTATATCGGTAGTATATTAGTGATATAATGTGTACAATAACACATCTCACACAATGAGATATTGTAATCCAATTTGGTTTTAAATTATGACATTTACGTGAAATTTAAAAGCATAACCTAAAATTTACTCCACCTTAAATGTCGGACATCACAAATAGATTTTGAGATCTCGTTGATATGTTTAATATTACTGAATAAAGATATCATCATAAATCACTATCAAGCATAAATCACTATTTGTGATATATCGTTGATACACTGAATAAAGTAATTTGGTAGTATATCACACTGATATATACTTAATATTAGTGAAATCAACGACTATTTGTTCTTTTTTGTTAAATATATCATTGGTATATTTGATATATTATTAATAAACTACTGATTTTTTCGATATTGAAAAACACGGTAGGGCATTTCGAAATATAGAAATAGTTGTTCAGATCTCGTTGATATACTTAATATTACTCAATAAAATATATCATCATAAATCACTATGAAGAATAAATCACCATTTGTGATACCACTGATATATTAAATAAAGTATATCACATTCATATATACTTAATATTAGTGAAATCAACAGATATCATATCATTCATGTAGTTACTTTTTGGTTGGATATATCATTGGTATATCAAATCTATTATTGATAAACTACTTATTTTCTCGATATTGAAAAAATCAAGAAGAACATTTGTAAATCTTGCAATAGATTTTGAGATTCAATTGATATACCTAATATTATTGAATAAAGTATGTTAACATAAATCACTATCAAGCATAAATCCCTATTTCTGATATATTGTTGTTATACTAAATCATGTTATAAATAGTATCACATTGATATATACTTAATGTTAGTGAAATCAACAGAATCAATAGTATATCACTTATGCATTTATTTTTTTGTTAGATATATCGTTGTTGTATTGGATTTGTTGTTGATAGACTATGGATGTTTTCGATATTGAACCACACGGTGAAGATATATGTGCAACGACCCTAAAAATCGAGAGGAACCTACATTAGGAAAGTTACTGCACTACACCGTTCGTGCTGAAATTTCAGTAGGATAACAGCATAGCAAGGTGAAAACCAAATTTTTTCCTAGAACCTAACAAGCAAAAAATAAAACACTTCAAAGAGTTTCAAAGAATACCCAACACCCACCAAACTACAATTGGAGAATGGGTTGGGCTACAACTAGAGTTCGAAGGAAAAATCTCTTAGACAGGCAAACACGCAGCGGAAAGAGAACTCAACCAGAATGAAAATTTACTAACCAATTAGTACAAAAGAAAACATAGTGTCGCATGACAAGACAAATAAAACAGAAACTACGACATGACAGTTTCAAGTGAGAACTCTAAGCTAAAAGAAAACTAGAAGGAAACAGGGTCCCACAGACTCATCGGGTCGTCGTCATCGTCAACTGCCTCTGGGTTTCTTACCTGCAACCAAAAAAAACAAAGCAGACGGGTGAGTATAAAAAAAAATACTCAGTAAGCAGCCCACTCACGTCCAAACAAGCTAACGTGCAAACAGAACAAGACTCAACTTCTATACTTGCTCAATCCCAAATAGGTCTCACATTTAGCACCCTTCACCCTTAGCCCCCAACGGTAATAACTTGAGCTCTACCTTCGGTCCTGGAACTTTGATTGACGATGCAATGAGACAAAGCAACTCTCACACAACTACACATTGGCATAGAGAAAATTAGGTACGTATCCAACATGCCCCATGGGGATTCGCCCCTAAGCCAACACGGGATAATGGAAGCAACCACTCCCTAACGGGGACGTACCTTAGGCTCTCACAACACAACACGCTAGCATAGTGTAGTGAGGTACGTGATCAACACAACCTATGGGAAATCACCCCTAAGCTAGCATGGGATAATGGAAATCAACCACTCCCGGATATCATTGGGGATCCACCCCAGTCTCACGAGCCTATCAACCTAGAGGATCCGACTCGCTCAGGGGTAACTCAGGGGTTAGTAAGTATTTGATTCCGTGCTCTATAAGGCTACTAGGGTTCTAACCAGGCATTTCTAATATCCTCGACCCATACTCAAGGGTTCGAAATTCAGCTAGGTTTTCACTTTTAGCCAACAACTCGAACAACCCGAATTCCACATTTAGACAACACTCAACTAGACGTCCGACCTAGCTTACCCCAACTCCACATAGGATTGCACAACTCCTTGTTGCACGTCGGTACACGCCCCCCTAACTAGCATGCTAACATAGCTCCGAACCGCTTCGCAGAACACTCGTAACCATTCTCATCTTTGGTGTGTTGCCTTGACTACTATGGCTCACCAGAAAACATTAACAGTACGCATACTCCATGCTAGTTCATCACCATAAGCTGAATTCCCGCAATAAACCAACAACTTCGTACAGGACAAAATTCAAGCAGGATATCCAAGTACAAGAAGAAACAACACAACATACCCAAAAAAAATCCATAATATTCCATGCCAGATAAACACGAGTGATTATTCTGAGCTCAACGGTTCACCAAACCTTTCTGAACGCCAAATGTTGATGTCATTCTAAAACATTGGGCACCAGCCTAGCTAGAGGTTACTCGAGACTCACAAACTCCAAATACAAACCTCGAGACGAAACTCGAGCAGAACCTCTTTTCAACAACATCGAATTCAGACCCACAAGTTTTGTTCTGAACTTATTATGATCAAAGGCTTTAAATCTCACCGTGGACTTGAAGCCTTAAGCCCCTATCTCCATAACAATATATCGTTATTCCATACCTAGTTCATACAACGCTAGCACGACCTCGATATAAAATGTATGCATCGAATCACAATCTCAGCGCATCAATTCATAATTCACGAATTACCAATAATCAAACACACCAAATGATAACTTTAAGGGCTTAATCCAACTGACTACTTACCTAGATAGTGGAGGTCCGAAATCGGATCCCAGGTCCCACATGCCTCAATTATAAGTTTCGAAATCCTAAATAACAAAAAAAGGACTTAAAAGTCAAATTCCAAGCACGTAGCTGAAACCAACTTGCTTAAGTAATCTAACTAATGCATGGCGGCTTAAAATAGGATCGAGAAAATGAAGTCAACAGATTGTACCTATCTCGGATTTACGACGGGCGGCAAGAATCGATTCGGCAAGCGGCAAGCCGACTTTTGGTGAGTGGCGCGCTGCGTGGACCATTGATCCAAAATGTCTGAGACCTGATATATTCAAAACCAAACTCCAAATTAAAAGAATCGAACTGAAAGGAGGCGAACCAGTCGAACCAAAGCTTGAACCAGCTTGAAGAAACATACTGTATAACGACTTTCTGACGAGGGGTTGTAGATCCGCCGAGCTTCGTCTCTCTTGCGTCTTTGGTGGGCGTGTGACGGTAACGTGACAAGCCGTCGTCGGGGTCTGCAAAGCAGGAGGAGATGATCGGCACCAACGTCGCGACAACAGTGAAGATGCGTCTGGCGTGCAGCTGCTGTCGTCTTGGTTCAAAGGTCGAACGACGAGGAAACGTGTCGAGGCTAGCAGTTTTTCTGTAGGAAGAAGAAGAAATAGAAGGGGCGGTGTGGCTTGCTGCAATCGGCAGTCGTCAGCGACAAAAATTTAAAGGAAGAAAAAGAAAAGTTGGTGGATGCGGCTGAAAACACGAGGAAGGAGAAGAAGAGGCGATCGACTACTCTTCTTTTTTTTTTCTTTTTTTTAACTAATTAATTAATAATAACAAAAAAAATATTGAAAACTTATATTTTCGTTATTTAAAACCATTTCCTCTTCATTTTCCTTTCTTTCCCTAAAAACTCATTTCCGTTTAAAAAAAAAAACAACTTTTCCATAAATATTTTTAAACTCAAATCCATAATTACGAAAAAAAGCCCATGAATAAAATTCTAAAAATTTTCAGAAACATGTCTTAAAATTACAGGGTGTTACATCCTCCCCTCCTTAGGAACTTTCGTCCTCGAAAGTGGCAAGACCTTGAACAACCCGGAGTAGTTCACACTCATCTCGTCCTCAGGCTACTGGGTATCGAGTTCTTTTCACACGACAGGGGTCATTTGACATGGGACTTTTGGTAGAGTTGTGGTGCCTAAATCAAAATCGATACTAAAATCCACCTCCCTAACATGATGTAAACCAGGTAAATCTTCGAGAAATACATTCGCACATTGATCACTAGGGTTGTCGACACGTCTCCTTTCTCGTTCTCTCGAGGTCGACACACACTTGCAAGAAGGTCGAAGCCCTTGGGGCAACCAACTTGCTACCCTTTAGGGTTGAATTCACCTTGGAACCTTTCCTGACTCGTTATCCTTAGAGATGAAGCTCGGTCCTCATGGAGGCTTAAACACGACCTCCCTATGGTGTCCGTCGATGAGGGCATGAATCGCAACAAGCCAAACCATACTAGATTATGTCCACGACCCCTACGACCATGATCTCTCGACCACACCAACCACGCCCGCGCGGTGTTGGCCTTCCACGACCCCCTCAGCGGGCCATTCACCTTAATTTCAAGCCGGCAAGTATGCATCTCACAACTACATAACTTAAGAGCGGGGTCAAATAACTTCAACGTAAAGCAATGTAAGAAAAGTAAGATGAGCGATCATATTAGTTTCTATCTACTTTACTAATTAGTTAACAAATACAAAACCTGGAAGCGATGGGACGTCTTCCCTCCGAGAGTTGTTGTGAAGAAGGTGAAGTCGACGACGTGAGCGAGTTTACAATATCTAAAACCTAAGGCTCACGATACCAATTGTAACGACCCTAAAAACTGAGACGAACCAAGGTTAAGGAAGTTACTCCGCCACACTATTCGCGCCAAAATTTTGGCAGCATAACGACATAGTAAGGAGAAAAACCATAATTTTTCCTGAAACCTAAAAAGCATAAAATACCTCAATGAGTTTCAAAGAATACCCAAACCCCACAAAACTAAAACCCGAGAATTGGTTGGGCTACAAAAAGTGTTCCAAAGCACAATCTCTTAGACAATGAACATGCAACGAAAAGACAACTCAACTAGCATGAAAATTCACCAACTAAGAAGTACAAGAGAAAATTGAGGGTCCCGTGACCCGAAAAATAAAATAGAAACTAATACATGACAATGACAAGGGATAAATCCATGCAAAAAGAAACAGGAAGGAACAGGGCCGCACAACCTCGTAAGGTCGTCGTCGTCATCAACCGCCTCAGGGTTTCTTACCTGTAACCAAAAAATACAAAGTAGACGGGTAAGTATAAAAAATAATCAGTAAGTAGCTCACTCACATCCAAATAAGCTAACATGAAACCAAACGAAGACTCATCTTCTAAACTCACTCAACCTCAAACGGGTCTCACATTTAGCACACTTAAGCCTGAGGCCCCTGCGGTAATAACTCGAGCTTTACCTTCACTCCTAGAACTTTTATTGACAATGCAATGAGAGAAAGAAAGTGTCACGCCACTACACATTGGCATAGACCAGAGCAGACACGTATCCTACACGCCCTATGGTGAATCACCCCTAAGCTAGCACGGTATAATGGAAAACAACCACTCTCTGACGGGGACGTACCCAAGGCTCTCACAACGCAACACGCTAGCATAGTGAAGTGAGGTACGTAACCAACATGCCCTATGGGGAATCAACCTTAAGCTAGCACGGGATAATCGAAAGAAACCACACCCTGATCTCAACGGAGACACACCCCAATGTCACGAGCCTATAATATATCGTCAACCTAGAGGTTCCAACTCGCTCAACCTTAGTATATTGGAAAGGTTTAAAATATTTGCGAGACACAAAGTGAAGAAAATAATAACTCCTATTAATTTCAAAACAATATTTTACAAACACGAGATTAGGACAAAAATCCCAACAAACTCCCACTTGGACTAAGCTAGTGGAGAAGGTACACTTCCAAAATGTATTTGAATTATAATAAAAATTACAATAAACTAAGGCATTGAATACCTGTTTACACATCTCCCACTTGCCCTAGTCAGGAAGCTCTCGAATACCTAGACTCTCTAGGTGACCCTCAAACACTTTAACCGTGAGGGGCTTTGTAAATGAATCAGCTACATTGTGCTCTGATGTTATCTGCATGACTGTCACGTCTCCGCGGTGCACAATTTTCCGTATCAAATGATACTTGCGCTCAATGTGCTTACCTCTCTTATGGCTTCGAGGTTCACGTGAATTGGCTACTGCACCACTGTTATCACATAACAACATGATTGGCAAGTTCATATTTGGAATAACATCCAAATCCGTCATGAACTTCCTAAGCCAAACAGCTTCCTTTGCAGCTTCACAAGCCGCAACATACTCTGCTTCCATAGTGGAATCAACAATGCATCCCTGCTTGATGCTTCGCCATACTACAGCTGCTTCATTCAGAATGAAGGTTGACCCCGAGGTGGATTTCCTAGAATCCTTATCGGTCTGAAAATCAGAATCTGTGTATCCCGTAAGGATCAAATTCCTACTACCATACACTAAGTTGTAGTTCCTCGTTCTCCTAAGATACTTGAGGATTGTCTTTACGTCTGTCCAGTGATCTAATCCTGGGTTGGACTGATATCTACTGACAATTCCTACGGCATAACAGATGTCGGGTCTAGTACACAACATTGCATACATCAGGCTCCCTACAGCTGAAGCATATGGAATGCGTCTCATATCCTCAACATCTTAAGGAGTCATAGGACACTGATCCTTAGACAAGTGAACCCCATGCCTGAAAGGCAGCAAGCCCTTCTTGGAGTTCTGCATCTTATATCTAGACAACATCTTGTCAATATAAGGCGCTGAGACAAGGCTAGCGTTACATTCTTCGGTTACGGACTATCACGGATACCTAAAACGTACTAAGCTTCTCCCAAATCTTTCATTTGGAATTGTGAAGCTAGCCATTTCTTAACGTCAGTATGAAATTCTACCTCATTCGCAATGAGAAGAATATCGTCCACGTACAACACCAGAAATGCGACAGTTTTGTCAACGATTTTCTTGTACACACAAGGTTCGTCGACATTTTGATCAAAGCCATCAGATTTGATTACCTCATCAAACCTTATATTCCAAGACCTCGAAGCTTGTTTCAGTCCATAAATGGACTAATGATGCTTGCAAACTTTTTGCACTTGGCCTTGGGCAATGAACCCTTTGGGTTGTTCCATGTAGATGGTCTCGTCAAGTTTTCCATTCAGAAAGGCTGTCTTGACATCCATCTGCCATAACTCGTTGTCATAATACGCAGCGATGGCCAGAAGGATCCTGATCGACTTTACCATGGCAACAGGTGAAAAGGTCTCCTCATAGTCAACCCCTTTAACCTGGGTAAAACCCTTTGCCACTAGTCGGGCTTTGTAGGTTTGCACCTTCCCATCTACGCCACGTTTACGCTTGTAGATCCATTTACAACCAATAGGTTTTACCCCATCCGGTTGATCCACAAGTTCCCAGACAGAATTGAAGTACATAAACTCCATTTCTTGGTCCATAGCTTTAATCCACTCGTCTTTATCAACATCAACCATTGCCTGATTATATGTCAATGGATCCTCATAGTCATCGTTAGCATCGACAACCGAGGTTTATTAAAACCCATATAGCGATCGGGTGTCTCACGATCCTCCCACTACGCCGAGGCATTCCCAACTCTTGTGAATGGATTTGACTAGACCCGCTAAAGTCGCAACGTATTTCATCGACGTAGTAGTTCCATCAACAACTCTTTCTGTCAGCATCTTTGTCCATTTCATTCAATACAATTTTGCTTCTAGATAAGTGATCCCTGATGTGGTCTTCCCCTAGGAAAACGACGTTTGTTGACACAAGCACCATGTTTTCCTTGGGATCGTAAAACAGACCACCCGTAGTCTCTTTAGGGTAATCTACGAATAGGCACAATTTTGAACGGGGTTCCAACTTCTTCGGGTTTGACACCAACACATGGGTCGGGCATCCCCAAATTCTGAAGTGATGTAAACTACCTTTACGTCCACTCCAGAGTTCAAAGGGTGTTTCACAAACACTCTTTGAGGGAACATTGTTCAAAATATAAACCACAGTCTGCATTACGTATCCCCAAAAAGAATCAGGGAGACGAGCATAACTCATCATCGACCGAACCATGTCCAACAAGGTTCTGTTTCTCCTCTCCGATACACCACTCTGCTGTGGCATACCAGGCACTGAGAGTTGGGACGTAATTCCGTGTTCTATCATATAGTCCTGGAATTCAGTGTCCATGTAATATCCACCTCGATCCGATCGAAGTGTTTTAAGCGATTTACCTAAGAGGTTCTCAACCTCAGTCTTGTACTCCTTGAATTTTTCAAGAGTTTCAGACTTCCTATGCATTAGGTAAATGTACCCATATCTAGAGTAGTCGTCTATGAAAGACACAAAGTACTCATAACCGCCCCGAGCTTTAACATTCATCGGACAACAGAGGTCAGAATGTATTAACTCAAGAGGCTCTTTGGCTCTATATCCTTTTCCACAAAAAGGACGTTTGGTCATTTTGCCTTCAAGGCATGACTCACATACTGGCAAAGTGTTTTCTTCCAACTCGTTTAGAAGTCCACTCTTTACTAGTCTCTCAATCCTATTGAGATTAATGTTGCCTAACCGTAGATGCCAAAGATGGGCATTTTCTTTTGGAGAAATTTTTGCTTTCTTAGTTCGTGTTTCCGCAGTTTTAAACAATTCAGTATTTAAAACACTTTTAACTGAATTGGGTTTTAAAACATACAGATTATTTTCAAGTGAAGCTGAACAAATAACATTCCCTTTGAAATAAATAAACGCTTTATTTAATTCAAAAGAAACGAAAATACAATGTTCAATTAGGCAGGAAATAGAAACAAGGTTTCTAGTAAACCCTGAAACTATGTACAAATTGTCTAACAATATGTACTTTCCGCCAAAATTCAGCTTCACCGTGTCGATTGCTGCAGCAGAGACAAGCTTCCCAGAACCAACCGTAGAGTCACCTCACCCTCACGCAGCGGCTGCCAGGAATCAATCCCCTTAAAAGAAGAACAAACGTAGTTAGTTGCGCCTGAATCCAATATCCAGGAAGAGTCATTACGCACCACTAAACATGTTTCTACAAGAAGTAAATCACATTTACCTTGGTTCTTCCTCTCGGCCAGGAATTTGGGACAATTTCTCTTCCAACGTCCGCTTCCATTGCAGTGGAAACACTTTCCTTTTTCTGCAACCTCCTTGACCTTTTTGCCCTTCCCGGCGCGGCTCGATCGCTTTTACCCCTCTTCATCCTCTCTTCTTCCTTTCGGGCGTGAAGAGCAGCATGATTTTCTCCTAGAGGTCGAACCCCCGTGATAAGACACAGAGGCAACATTTGCCTCAGATTCCTTGACCCTGTTCAGGGACTGGAAATTCTGTAGCTCATTGAGGAGGGTAGTCAGATTGTAGCTGATTTTGTTCATAACAGCATTGTTACGAAACTGAAGGAAACTCTTTGAAAGATTCTCCATGATAAAATTGACCTGGCTCGACTCGTCGATCGAAGCCCCATTCATCTCAGCCAGATTAAAGTGGGTCATCATGTCTAGAACATGTTCACGGAAAGACGACCCCTCTTTCATCAGAGCGTTGAAAATGTATTTGAGCGAGTCATGCCGGACCTGAAAGAAATGTTGTCCAAACATTTCCTGCAAGGACTCCATGATTTCCTTAGCAGAAACCATCAGCTCATGCTTCGCTGCCAAAACATCAGACATGCTGGCAATTATATAGATCTTGGCCGTTTCATTGGCTCTGATCCATCGATCGTACGTATCGCGAACGACACGCGATGCGGTCGAGCCCGACATCTGAGGACATTCCTCAGACAACACGAACATTATGTCGTCAGTCACCAAAATTGTATTGATGTTGTTTTTCCAACTCTGGTAATTATCTCCCACTAACTTATCGGAAGCAAGTAAAGCTATAATAGCGCTAGACATTTTTAGCTGAAATTTTTTAAAAAATAAAAACTTTGTATTAGTCTCGCAAAAAACGTTTTTGAAAAAACAATCTAAATTTTAGCAAAAATGTTTCATGATCCCTAGGTCATTCAAAATTTTGCAATGATACCCTAAAGGTTTAGAATGACTGCCACCGAAGGATGAACAGAACACTCCTCCTCTAAAACGAGACTTTCTCCATCAGACCCTAATCCCAGAATAACTCTTATTCCATTAGGCATCCAATTACCATTGTTCTGTCAAATTCATTAACACTTAACGAATTCTGTGAGTGTCACCCTCAATCTTTATGTTTCCAAGTATCCGTCCTAACAATAGCCACCAAAGGGTGAACTAAGAAGGAAAACAAACCAGGAAACTGTATCCCTTTCGGGAATTCACTGTGTTCCGACTCTCGTGATCATGCCCTCCGAAGGGATTGTCTGGTCCAGGCCAAACTAGAAGACAGATCTTGGGTGTCTCACGGTGTGAATCGAAAGAAGAGACCGTGGGTCTCGTTTTCACAAGTCCCGCTCCCACTCACCATAAGTACTCTCTCCATCCACGATGATATTGACCTATACAAATGCCATCCGAAGGGGGACGCTCCCATTTGCGCCACGAGGCCGAGTATAGATCTCACGGTGTGGACTTAAAAGAGATCTGTGGTTGGAAATTGAAATGTATCTCATACACTATATGTTCGCCCACTCAGTACTATAATGTTAATAGAGATTGACCTAGATAAACCAGCTAAAATTTACCTAAGTCTACCAATATAACTCTTATATGGTATTTTGCCTAAGTCTATAATCACATTATTAACTTAGGTCTATGTGAGAAAATTAATTAACACTTAATTAACGGCGCTCACGTAAATATAATCTAAGAATCTCCGGACCGAATTCACTCCCAGGTCGGTTTCCATGTAGGGGTGTTTCGCAAGCGTCAACTTAAATACCCCAACCATAGACAAAACCTTCCTTAGACAGAGTTACTAATCAGTCATCATTCAAAGATCATATTTGATTTCCTAAAATTCTAATCTTATTAGAAAATTAGAAAACCAAAGTCTAATTATTCAAGTTCTAGACACTTTAAAACTAATAATTAACTTAGGTTTGCATGCATTTCTATGTTATAGTGCTTGATCATTCATCACATGAATAAGTATATACTATAACATAATGACCATTCATCAAATGAATACAAATGGATGAGCATACTTTAATCTAAAAATATAACACTTATATTAATTAAATTAAATATGAATTTAATTACATTATAACTCTAATAATATAACCTATCATGCAAACTATATTATAACTCTTATAATATACATGATGCATGATTATGTTTAACCTAAGGTGGGATTTTAAATCTATATGACATACATTATGCACATAGAATTTAATTAAAATCATACATCTCATGCATAAAATAATTAACTAGCAAAATTGGATCGGTTTTTGGCACCTAGAGGCAATTATTTAATTAAATAAAATTAATATAACATTTATATTAATAATATTTAATAAAATAATTAATCAAATAAATTAAAAAATGTTTTGATAAAACGTTGCAGTTAAGACTTCAACTCACGCCCTCGTGCATTTTATGCCGCAACGCATACATGCGTTGAGGCGGCGTCCTCAACGCGCGCGCGCGTGGTAACGCCATCGTCCGCGCAGCGCTCCAACGCGCAAGGAGGGCGTTGAGACGCCGTTGTGCAGCGTCTCAACGCCATCGACAGAACAACACTGTTCTTGTTGTTTTTTGCCCGATTTTACGCCTGTTTCCGCTCCGATTTCTTCACAGCAACTCTTGCCACGAACGACCCGGACTAACAGACTCGATTTACAACAAAATTGACCAAAACAACGGGCCCTTACATTGATTTCATCAACATAATTGTAAATCTAATCTAGTGCCAAAAACCGAAAATATCCATTTCGCAAACCAAACCTTCATCTCTTTAAAATATGGTAAAATACCCACCTAAATCTTAATAAAACAGTGCATAGATGAATGACCATCAAAATGGCTCTGATACCAATTGAAGGGAATGAGAATCCTCACAAGAAATGAAGACGATCGAATCGTCATGGTATCATCATGCAATGTACTTATTAAAATTGATCCACCTATTAGATCTAGGCTAAACATGCTGAAAATATTACAACGATGAGGGTAACTTACTTGTTGTAGATCGATTCAGCAACCTCTCCTTGCAGATCACGAACTCTTCGCGCTCCTCGATCTCCACAAACTCTTCCCACGGACGGATCTCAAACACTACCAAAATAGATCTTCTTGGTTGTTCTCTTTAGGAGAAGGGAAGTTGGTGGGAACTTCCTTTTGTTTTGGAAGAGATGGAGAAATGAGAGAATAGAGAGAAAGCACTTTTGTATTCTTAGGTCAAAATCCAAAAATGACAACTTAGCTTTTCTTTGCTTTCCAAACCATTCTTACAGAGGGTTTATGTAGTGGAATGATGAAGTTCACAACTTCACATAATTACCACTTTACCACAACCATATGTTATGTAAATCTCATTCACATAATTATATAATATAAGATATCTCATATCTTATATTGCAAATCTCATTTGCAATAATTGTGGATTTAATCAAATTGAATCACATTCAATCTATTTTCTCTCTATCAATTTCTCCAATTAGCCTTTAATTCAACAATTAGGCTAACATATAGTTTATTATGAATCTCATTCATATTAAACTATATATTATATCATCTATATGATATAATCACTCTTAAGGTGAAATTGAACACTTCAATTTCATACCAAAACTTTAACCCTTCTTTTATCCCAGATTGAGCCAACCAACGGACCTAATGGACCTACAGTGACGGGCTCCAATGATCTGAGCGTAATCAGTCAAACTCTTTGACCCGGTCAACCAATATTCATTAGCTACAGTGACACTCCACTAAAGCTTGTAGATGTACTCCCATCAGTGTAGAATATTACGTTTCCACTGATATAACCAATGCTCATTAGCCGAGGCCCTTCACAAAGTTGTTCATAGACACGACTGGGTCAAATTACAATTTTACCCTTGTGTCTACATCTAATGAACAACATATTGTGATGGTCCAATTATACACAACAACCTTCTCGTGCCAGTGAGAAGGTGGGCGCCCGTTGTCCAAGCCCGGAGACAACACTTAAGGAACAACCCCTCTAGCTTTCCTATAGGCGGAACGCAGTGAATTCCATCTCGCGTAATTAGGTTCCCGACTCTCTACTTGGTTCTATCCACGAGAAGATAGGCATATTGGGCGAGTGGTGGGACCACCCTCACCCGTACTAATCAAAGAAACGAAACCCCCAGCGAGCGAGGAGTCCGTAATATGCTCGGGATTGTGTCGAGTCACTAATGGTCATCTACGAATTTATTAGTCTTTTCTTCATTAGCGGTGTTATATCGGTAAGTCTAATAATTCACGGTTCGGTCTTGTACAATCTCGTTGTATGCAGGATGCCCCACTCGCATGTCAACCACATGAACGAGTCGAGATCACCTCGTTTGTATCTAATACAAAGCGGGCGCATCCACGCAGTGTATCGAGATTAGGTCTCAGCCCCATCCTTCTCATCAGACCGCTTTCGGGTCATTAACTCGAACGTGATCCTCCTTGTGTGTCAACTACACACCGTTCAAGTTCTAGTTTTGTCATATATTCAATGACCCTGGAGCTTAGTTTATTGGAAGGGTTTAAAATATTTTCGAGACAGAAAGTGAAGAAAATAATAGCTCTTATTAATTTCAAAACACTATTTTACAAACACGAGATTAGGACAAAAATCCCAACACTCTCGTCTTTTGTATGTTGTCGTGACTACTATGGCTCACCACCAGAGATCTTTGCCCTCAGTGCATTTGCCACGCACTGCGCGACTCACCACGAGACATCATCAATACACATAGTCCATGCTAGTTTCTCGACACACAAGGCGGTAGGATAACGTCACCTATATAAGGAGTAAGGTAGGGACTACTAGCCTGAGGGGTTCCATGACGCAACTCTCCTGACTTTGTACTAAAACCATAATCGAAAATACAACTAACAATCATGCGAACAATACAAGCTGCATATCGTTTATGATCCCAAACCATATATGCGCGAACTCATCCACAGTAGGAACGAACCCCTTTAACATGCACAACAACACCAGGTTTTAGCCCACAAGCTATGCAAGCAAGCTCTATCACTTGTGAGCTCGCTTACCGGATCAAGCTGACTACATACATTGATTCGAGGATCCATGGAACAATCACTTCTATCAGAAGTCAAACACAAGCTCGCCTAAAACAAATCCAAGGAGATTAAAGGTCACAAACGTTGCCTAGAGCTCACCTTTAACGCCCAACCAACAAATCTATAACGACCCAAACAACATAAATACGAACCTAAACTTTAGACGTTGCACCCAAGAGTCACATTTCACCCAAATCAGAGTACCCAAAATATTAGCTTGCAACTACGATCCCATTAACATGAATTGTCTCATGCTTAGGCCACCTTAAGCCCAATACAGTAATCCTCTACTCGGTTTAGTCAACTTCACCGTACCCCACAAAACCATATTAAGTAAGTATGCGAAAATCCAAATCACCGCCGACATAACCTATCCTTAACCAACCCTCTATCATAGACAATCTCTTAAGGTAACATGCTAGCGTAAAACATTAAGCCCCTAGTTTCATATTAGCCATGTACTTTTAAGCCTTCTAGCTTAAACAACCCCCATACAATCCCTCCAACAAACAAACGTGTCATAAGGCACAAATTTCAAGCATACTATCACAAATGACAAGGGTTCTCACATAATCAAAGCAAATAATAAGTTAATGGGCTTAAATCAAAATGGCTACTTACATGGATAACCAAGAATCGGGAGTTCTATCCCGAGTTCAACGCACTTCCTTAACCGTTTGCCCCTAAGTCACGAACAAAGAATCTTACAAAAAATAAATCTCATTCCAAATACTTAAATTGAACAAACTTGACTAAAATAATCAAACGAACACATGGGGGACTAAAACGAAATCGAGAAAACGGGAGCGACTTACTACACATAATCCGCGACGGCTTCCGGTGACCAGCCGTGGCTTCTGGCAAGTGGCAGCGTGTGGGGAAAAAATATGGGATGCCCGTGACCCGATTTATTCAAAACCAACATCTAAATCAAGAGAACCGGACTAAAATCCAGTGAACCAAACGAACCAAAACTCAAAGGATGTCACACCCCGTCAAAGCTTACTTGCCTAACCTAGGAAGAGATGCAAAGACAAAGATAATCAAACCTCTTGTTGTCGTTCCTTGACTAATCCAAGACATAACTTAAATTAAACGTAACACAAATGTTTGAACAAGCAAAATTAAGCACTGATATACACTTATAAATGAAACACATTCACTTCCATTACTATGTTCTTTAGGTAATCATAAAGCTTCCAAGTTTATTACAACCCATCTAATATGTTCTCACTACAAACTATATACAAAAGAAAGTGTATATACGAGGAGCTAAATGGCGTGGTGACAAATAGGTCTTGTCAAGGCTAAGCACTGGAAACTCGTCTGCTACCTGGAAAGAGTAGACATAATGAAAATGTAAACCCGAGATCTTTCTTTGGAACTTCCTTGTTATCAAACAACAAAAAGAAAGAAGAAATGAATGTTTAAAACATTGTTTTCCATGTTTTAAAAAGGAAAGAAATTAAGTGAAAGACAAAAGGAAAACAAGGAAGGAAAGTTTAAACCATTTTTGTTTGGATTGCTTTAAAGACAAAAGAAGAAAAGGAAATGAAACAAATGTTTAATATATTAAGTTTGTTTTGTTTTGCAAAGAAAAGATAAGGAAGGAAAATGATAAAGGAAGGAAAAAAGAAAAGAAAAGAAAAGAAAGGAAAGGAAAGGTGGATGGTGGGACCCCCACCATTGTTATCTTTTTAAAAACACATGATCCATCGATTTTCTTCTCATTTTCAACCAAGAAAGGGCAGAGCAACGTGGGAGAGGTTTGAGAGAAGAAGAGGGGAGAAAGTTTCTGGTTTGAGGTTGAAGAAGAAAGGAGAAGAACTAAAGGTATGCCTTTATAACAGCAACTTAATCAATTGTATCCTCTTATGGTTTTCTGTTCATCTCGAGCTCCACAAGAAGAGTTAAGGGTTGAGGTTTTTTTTCATGAAAGTTAACTCATATTGGAACAAAAGTCATGAAGGAAGCTTGAGCAAATTCGGATCTTAAGCTACTGTTTTGTGAAGAGGAAGACAGAAGACAGAATTTGCTGTCAAATCCGAGAAGTCTCTGATGTGTTGGTTGTACTGGTCTGTAGAGTTGGAATCAGAAGCTCTAATAGGTATGGTTGAAAAGCTTATTGAATTTACTACAATGTTCATGAAGAAATCGTGAATAGAAAATGATTGGAAGATGTTGTAAATATCAGGTCAAGTGTCGGGTAGCAGCAAGAAATCGAATCTGGAATAGCAGAAGTTAGTTCCTGGGAAGACGCTTTCGAGGTATTTCTGAACCAATCTATTGGGAATTTCAATTTCATGTCTTCATATGATTTTTAGAGGGTTCAAGTAGGAAGAGTTTGGTATAAGTTACATTATTTTTGGTTAAGTAATGAAGAAGTTATGGTTGTCTGAATATAGAGCATGTCACACCCCCTCCAGAACTACCTGCTAACTCAGCCCGGAAGATGGCATGAAGCCAACAAACATTGTATATCTTAACAATACCTGCTGACACTGTTTTACCTGAACAACGTACTATGTTCGCATATGGAACACTTTAAACTTAAAACAGCGGAAACTGGACAACTATAAAACATACATGAGGAGAAACTCTTCGTAGGTCTCTCTTGGAAACTAAAACGAGCAAGAACCTCAGAACCACGAACAGTCCAAACCACTAATTAAACAACCACAACCTCTAAAGCACATACGACTATAACTACATAGTTCTCTAAAAAAAAAAATTACAAAACATATGGACTTGCTATACAACACCAACCACGTAAAAAATATCAAACTTATGAAGCTTCAGCAGACTATGGCAGGTTTTCAGGCACCGGGAGCTCGATCTCTACCTGAAAAGTTGGAAAAACACTGAAAGAATGAGCTATGAAGCTCAGTGAGTGACTTGAGTTTAAAAGAAAGCTATTAACTCGTAAATCATATCACCTGGCCATCTATGAGCATATGCATCTGTAATCAAATGTTAAAAGTAACTGTGTAATCATATTAGCTTTTCACGAAAACCAGCAAGTATACCGTTAAAAACTCGTAAGGCATGTAAATGATATAAACTCTTTTAAAAACATGTCACAAACTACGTTTGTGTAGGCACGCTTGAGACACCAATGTTTATTCTACGATGTAGTGTGGCCCGCCCAACACTCCCATCGTCTTTGTCGAGTGGGGCACGCCCAAAGACTCACATTTATGTCTTTGTTGTCACGGAGTACACTCAACGTCCACAACAGAATAAGACCTGTGTGCACACGGTACCATAAAGCCCTCTGGTTGATCCATATAGATACTCTCCTCAAGATTGCCATTTAGAAAGGTTGTCTTGACATCCATTTGCCAAATTTCATAGTCATAAAACGTGGCAATGGACGAGAGCATTCTAATGGACTTAAGCATGGCAACAGGGGAGAACGTTTCTTCATAGTCCACCCCTTCCCTTTGAGTATAACCTTTTGCCACAAGTCGAGCCTTAAAGGTTTGCACCTTACCGGCTTGATCTCGTTTCCTCTTGTTGATCCACTTGCAACCAATAGGTCTTTCACCGTCCGGTTGATCTACAAGTTCCTGATCGAATTGGAGTAAGCATAGCAACAGGGGAGAAGGATCCTCAATCCCATCATCAGGTTTGACGACCTGGGTTTCAGTAAAACCCATTTAACGGTAGGGTTGTCTAACACCCCTCCCACTACGTTGAGGTATTCTTAACTATTGAGAAGGACCAGCTTGATCAACAACTCTTGTGGTCTTCCTCTAAGAACGTGCCATTTGTCGACACAGGCACCTTGTCCTCTTGAGGATCATAAAACAGATCACCTTTCGTTTCTTTGGAGTATCCTACGAGCAGGCATAATTTTGAACGATGTTCCAATTTCTTTGGATTGGATGCCAACAAATGTTTAAGACATCCCCAAATCCTGAATTGACGTAAACTCCCTTTACGCCCTTTCCATTACTCATAGGGTGTTTCTGAAACACTCTTAGAGGGAACCGTGTTCAAAATCTCTACAGCAACTTCTACAACATATCCCCGAAACAAACTAGGCAGCAGAGCGTAGCTCATCATGGATCGAACCATGTTTAACAGGGTTCTATGTCTCCTCTCAGATACACCATTCTGCTGAGGTGTACCGGGCACTGAGAGTTCGGATCCGATTCCATGTTCTATAATATATTATTGGAATCTCAAATCCATATACTCTCCACCTCGATCTGATCGAAGTGTTTTAATCGTTTTACCTAATGAGTTCTCAACTTCTGCCTTATATTCCTTGATCTTTTCAAGGGTTTCAGACTTATGATGCATTAGGTAAAGATAGCTATGCCTAAAATAATCATCAATGAAACTTATGAAATATGCATACCCTCCTCGTGCCTTGACATTCATTGGACCACAAAGATCCGAATGCACGAGTTCCAAGGGTTTTTTGGCTCTATCAACTTTTTCATAAAAAGGTCTTTTAGTCATTTTTTATTCGCAAAAGGACTCACATGGTGGTAAAGAGTTGTCCTCTAACTAACTTAGGAGACCACTCTTGACGCATCTCCCAATCCTATTGAGATTGATGTGGCCTAGTGTCACTCCCCCTCCCAGCTTACTTGCTTAACCTAGGAAGAGATGCAAAGACAGAGATAACCAACTCTCTTTCTTGCTCTCCCTGACTAACCAAAGACTTATCTTGAAATTAAACGCAACACAACATGTTTGAACAAGCAAGATTGAACATTGAATACACTTATAAGCACGACACATTCACTTCCAGTACTATGTTCTTTAGCTAGTCATAAAGCCTTCAAGTTTATTACAACCCAACTAATATGTTTTCACTATAAACCATAAACATAAGAAAGTGTATATACAAGAAGCTAAAACGGCGTGGTGGCAAACAGGTCTTGTCAAGGCTAAGCACCGGGAACTTGTCTGCTACCTGGGTAAAGTAACATAACGAAAACGTGAGCTGGGAAGACCAGTGAGTGTCAATTTTTAAATCATTATAAGCTCAAAGGTGAAGAATAATAATGGGCAGACTATAGGTAGAAAATAACTTAACATTTGTTTTTAATCATAATCTAGTCATGCTTTCAATTTTCAGGTTTAAGTCACCACTTATGTATAACATAAATCTCATAATGCAGTACTATATCGAGGGCAGATAGATCAATACAATAAAACTAATGGCATGACACAGCTTTCGAACCTTAGCGGTCGTAGAGTTACATTTATACTAATAACGTTCATACCTCTCTCACGTGCACGTGGAATGCCATTGGCACTTTGGTTTCCCCTAATACCTTCTCTATGTCCTTCATTATTAAGGTAAGACCATTTACTACCCGAATACCTTCTCATTGTCCTTTAGTATCGGGAAATCATGATTCCTTCCCCCATAAGTACCTTCTCTAATGTCCTTCAGTATTAGGGGTTAATAACAAACATGGGCATAATTTGTATACCATGGAAATCATGTTTTAATAATACATACAAATATTTCTCAACCTTTGCATATTATTTTCTAAACATGTTCCCAAATGGATTTACACAAGACATTTTCTAGAGGAAATCATACTTCCACAATTTAGTTTTCATACTTGGACTTATAGTACAAACTATTTCAAAACATGCTTAGGTTCCATCAAGAACATTATGTTAAACACTCCGTGAAACTATATATAATTAATTCCAGCAAGTTTCAATGATCAACATTTATGTTTTTAAAGAAAAACAAAGGTCAACTATAGTTCTAAAATAGAGTAACTCACAATTACCAAAAGAGTTCCAAGGATTATAAGCTATTCCTATCTCCGTTTGTCCTGAAAATGAAATTAATAACATTAATTCCTTCCCTTATGCACCTTAAAATTAGATCTAATTCAATCTCATAACTTAATTCATCATAACCATATACGCTTGGTTGTAAGGTATCTAGAAATGGAAACACATCTCCTTCAATCTTTTGCTAGCAGTTTTTTCTTTGCACCTAAGATTTCAGGTTCAACTTTCAGTTTGGGTTTCTCAAAATTTATGAAAACAACAACTAAATATTTTTTGATAGACCTCAAGTACAACATCTTAGCTCACTTACGTCAAAAGCTGAGCTTCTAATTCTACCTCAAGAGCTCAAAACAGACTGATCTCGTCACACTGCTCGCGCTGCGAGAACCTTGAACACCTCTCACTATTCTGCACTTTTCTCCTTCGTCCTCTTCGTCTTTTTAGAAAAGCCGACAGGTTTCGTATTCTACACCCAATTTTCGAGATTTATACTAAAAAATTTTTGAATTTAGCACAGTAAATTACGAGATATGATCGTTTGAAGATGACCCTTTTTTAAGCAGTTTGTTGTTTTCCCACAAATTTGACAGCACCTACTTACAAAGGTTAACTCCGAGGCTTCACCTCCTTTGGGCAGCTCAAACTTTAATATTTACATCATAATCCCCTTTTTAATACACCAACATAAGTAAGTAAATAAACCCTAACCATTTAGTCAACTTATACTAAGTTTATGAGGCATAAGATCTTCCATTCAATACATATTGCATCTTAAATTTCCCAATTTGGTAATGCTTTTAACTTACTTTAATTGAACTTTTAATATGCTTATTTCAATCGCTTACTTGTCTCCTTATGAAGCTTTTAACACATTGTAGCTCCCAATTAAATAGATTCCCAAATCCGATCACGACATCCTTTAGTGCAACCTATATCATTTTGCATATTTCAAAACATCAAGTATGAGTGCAAAATGATAAAAGAAAATAGAGTTTAGGGCTTACAATGTACTACCCCCTTAAGAGTAATTTCGCCCTCGAAATTCAACACGAGAAAAGTTGTGGGTACTTTTCTTTCATTTGGTCTTCGCTTTCCCATGTTACTTCTTCGACGTCGTGATTTCTCCACAACACATTTACCAGGGGTATTTACTTGTTCATAAGCACTTGTTCTTTTCGATCCAGTACTTGTAGAGGTTCTTCCTCATATGATAGATTCTCCTTAAGTTGTATTGGTTCTACCTTGAGCACATGGGATGAAAAATGTATTTCCTCAACATTGATACATGATAAACATTATGTACCCGAGACAATTCTATCGGTAAAGTAAAGCTAATCATGGTCGATGGCCCTACACGCTCCAGAACCTCGTAAGGCCCTATATATCTCAGGCTCAGTTTCACCTTCCTTCCGAATCGCAAAATACCCTTCCACGGGGTATAGTCTCAGGAAAACTTTGTCTCCGATCTCGAATTCTAAATCTCTTCTTCGTTTGTCAGTGTAGCTCTTTTGTCTATCTTGTGCTGTCTTCAGTCATTCCCTGATAAATTTAACATTCTCCGAGGTAACTTGGACCAATTATGGCTTTATGAACTTCTGTTCTCCTACCTCCCCCAAACAAATAGGGGTTCTACATTTCCTTCCATATAATGCTTCATACGGTGCCATTCCGATGCTAGAATGATAACTATTATTGTATCCAAACTCCATCAACGATAGGTGAGTCTCCCAACTTTCTTTATATTGCAATATGCATGCTCGAAGCATGTCTTCGAGGGTCTGAATGGTTCTTTTTGACTGACCTTCGGTTTGTGGATAAAATGTTGTACTAATGTGCAACTTAGTTCCTAAGGCCTCTTGGAGACTCGGCTAGAACTTGGAAGTAAATCTCGAATCCCTATCCGACACAATAGATACTGAGGCTCCGTATTGGCTTACAATCCTGTCAACATATAATTTAGCAAGGTTATACAGAGTAAAAGTTACCTTGACGGGTAAGAATCGAGCAGTCTTAGTCAATCTTTCTACTATCACCCAAATCTTGTCATAACCACTCGATGTTCTGGGAAGTCCAAATAAGAAATCCATGGTTACATGCTCCCACTTCCATTCAGGTATTGGGAATGGATTTAGAAACCTTCCTGGTTTATGTCGTTCAGGTTTCACTTGCTCACAAATTAAACAATTAGAGACATACTCTGCTATCTCTCGTTTCATTCCTGGCCACCAATAATTGTTCATTAAGGTCTGATACATCTTTGTACCTCCTTGATGCATTGCATAACCTGAACTATGTGCTTCTTCTAGTATCACATTTCACAAAGTTTCATCTTTAGATACACAAAATCTACCATACTTCATCAAGGCTCCATCACGCCTTACTTCGCAATATGCTCTCTGATTCAAGTTCACCTCTTTTATCAATTTCTTTAGGGTAGGGTCTTTAGCTTGACTTGAGATAACATCATTAATTAAGGTAGGTCTTACCTTAAAATGAGCTAACAAATTCCCTTTGTCACCAACATACACTTTTGCATTAGAACTCTTGAGTTCCTCAAATAGAGCCACTCTAACAGCATTAAGTGAACCCATATGTTGCTCCGACTTCCTACTTAGTGCATCAGCTACAACATTAGCCTTCCTTGGGTAGTATTCAATCGAGCAGTCGTAATCTTTTTATCAATTCAAGCGACCATCGTTGTCTCAAATTCAACTCTTTCGGTTCGAAAATATATTTTAAACTTTTATGATCTATGTAAATACAACACTTCTCACAAAACAGATAATGCCTCCAAATCTTTAAAGCTAACACAGCTGCTGCATCTCCAGATAATGAGTAGGATAATTACATTCATGCTTTTTCAACTGTCTTGATGCATAAGCGATCAATTTCCCATCCTGCATAAGCACACAACCAAGGCCCTGATGTGAGGCATCACAGTAAACCTCAAACTCTTTTCCCGTGGTGGGTAGAGTTAGTACTGGTGTTGTGACAAGTCTGTTCTTTAACTCTTGAAAACTTTTTCCACACTCTTCACTCCACTCGAACTTCGTATTCTTCTTTGTCAAACTGGTTAATGGAAGAGCTATCTTCGAAAACCGCTCAACAAAACGTCGATAGTATCCTGCATGTCCCAAAAAACTACGGACTTCCGATATTGAAGTGGGTTGTTCCCACTTAACTATAGCTTCTGTCTTCTGAGGATCCACTTGAACTCCAGCTGCTGACACTATGTGTGCCAAAAAGACAACATGTTCCAGCCAAAACTCACAATTACTAAATTTAGCATACAACTTTCGATTTCGTAATGTCTGTAGCACTAGTCTGAGATGTTCTGCATGCTTCTCTTTACTTTCTGAATACACCAAGATGTCATCAATAAATACTATCACAAGAATTCATAATGCTCATACCTTGTCCTGAAATCATGATTCCTTCCCCCCCTAAGTACCTTCTCTAATGTCCTTCAGCATTAGGGGTTAACAACAAACATGGGCATAATTTGTATACCATGGAAACCATGTTTTAATAATACACAATTTCTCAACCATTGCATATTATTTTCTAAACATGTTCCCAAATGGATTTACACAAGACATTCTCTAGAGGAAATCGTACTTCCATAATTTAGTTTTCATACTTGGACTTATAGTACAAACTAATTCAAAGCATGCTTAGGTTCCATCAAGAACATTATGTTAAAAACTCCATGAAACTATACATAATTATTTCCAGCAAGATTCAATAATCAACATTTATGTTTTTTAAGAAAAACAAAGGTCAAGTATAGTTCTAAAATAGAGTCACTCACAATTACCAAAAGAGTTCCAAGGATTATAAGCTATTTCTATCTCCGTTTGCCCTGAAAATGAAATTAATAACATTAATTCCTGTCCATATGCACCTTAAAAACATATCTAATTCAATCCCATAACTTAATTCATAATAACCATACACATTTGGTTGTAAGGTGTCTAGAAATGGAAGCACATCTCCTTCAATCTTTTGCTAGTAGTTTTTTCTTTGCACCTAAGATTTCAGGTTCAACTATCAGTTTGGGTTTCTCAAAATTTATCAAAATAACCACCAAATATATTTTGATAGACCTCGAGTACAACATCTTAGCTTACTTACCTAAAAATTTGAGCTTCTAATTCCTTCTCAACAGCTCAAAACAGACTGATTTCCTCACACTGTTCTGCTACCCGAGAACCTTGAACACCTCTCACTGTTCTGCACTTTTCTCCTTCGTTCTCTTCGTCTTTTTGGGAACATCGACCAGTTTCGTATTCTACACTCAATTTCTGAGATTTTGACACAAAATTCATCGAATTTGACTTAATAAATTTTGAGATATGATCGTTTGAAGATGACCCATTTTCCAGCACCTTGCTGTTTTCCTACAAATTCGACAACACCTACTTGCAAAGTTTAACTCCGACTCTTCACCTCCTTTGGGCAGCTCCAACTTTAATATTTACATCATAATCCCCTTTTTAAAACACCAAAATAAGTAAGTAAATAAGCCCTAAGCATTTAGTCAACTTATACTAAGTTTGTGAGGTATAAGATCTTCCATTCAATACATATTGCATCTTAAATTTCCCAATTTGCTAAAGCTTTTACCTTACTTCAATTCAACTTTTAATATGCTTATTTCAATGACTTACCTATCTCCTTATGAAGCTTTTAACACATTGTAGCTACCAATTAAATATATTCCCAAATCTGATCACGATATCCTTTAGTGCAACCTATATCATTTTGCATATTTCAAAACATTAAGTACGAGTGCAAAATGATAAAAGAAAATAGAGTTTAGGGCTTACACCTAGTCTAAAGTGCCAAAGATAGGTACTAGGAGAAAGTTTCTGCCTTTTATTTTGAATATCAACTGTTTTAAAAATCTAGGTGTTCAAAATAGCTTTTAATTTGGTTGGTCTTAACACGTATCGGTTGTTTTCAAGTTTAGCAGAACATATTCGTACACCTCTTTTGCAAATGAACGCTTCATTATGATCAAAAGATACTTTATACATATGTTTAAGTAAACAAGAGATAGATACAATATTTCTTTTGATTACAAGAACCAAAACTATATTTTCAAATAAAACAAAACTATCTCTAAACAACAACTTCACTGCTCCCACTACTTTGACTGAGACAACCTCTCCTGTTCCAATCCTGGGAGTTATCTCCCCATATGCAAGCTGCTGCCAGGAACTAGTTTCCTGAAAAGAATAACAAACATGGTGTTTGGCTTCTGAATCTAACATCCAAACGGGATTATCATGTTCCACTAAACATGTTTGAACAACAAGAAAATCATATTTACATTGTTTTTCCTTCTCGGCTTTCTTTTCTGCAAGTTACTTTGGGTAGTTCCACTTCCAGTGCCCGTCAACAACACAATGTAAACATTTTCCTGTGGCCTTAGCCTTGCGTGTGGGAGCTTGTCCTTTTCCTTTGTGTTTCTTCTTCTTTTGAATACCCTTATTCTTGGTAAAATAACAACCAAAGTTGGTCCCTGAGGACGATCCTCTTAGGAACTTCTTTGAAGTGACAATATTTTACTCATTCTCTTTTCCCTTTGATTTCATGAGGGACTCAAAAGTCTGTAGCTCATTGAGAAAAGTAGTCAGGTTATACTCTATTTTATTCATTACCGCATTGGTGCGGAATGACAGGAAACTCTTCGGAAGAGATTCCATAATAAAGGTTACCTGACTTTTCTCATCTATGACAGCGCCATTTAGTTCAGCCACGTTGAAGTGGAACAACATGTCAAGAGCATGCTCCCTAACAGAGGCTCCCTCCTTCATACGGGAGTTGTAAACGTACATGAGAGAATCATAATGGATCGATGAGGACGGTTGTCCAAACATCGCCTGTAATGATCCCATGATTTCCTTAGCGGTGACCATGCTCTCATGTTTCTTAGACAACACATCAGATATGCTGGCTAAGATATAGACTGGGGCCTTCTCATTAGCCCTAATCCATCTGTCATAAGCATCCCGAACAATTCTGTTTGTTGTCTCGCTGAGAGGGGGAGGACATTCCTCCGTTAAGACGAAACTCTGATCATCAAGAACGAGAATCATATTCATGTTTGATTTTCAGGTTCCATAATTGTCGTCGTGAGTTTATTGAAGGCGAGTCACTGGATAAAAGAGTTCGGCATGCTGAAAAGGAATGAATTGTATTAGTGAATTGTTTGTAACCTATCCGATTTAAGAATTTAGCAAAAGTAATAATGTACCCATAAACTCAATATTTTTTTTGCAACGATACTTCAGTGATGCAGAGCAACCTCTACCGAGGGGCAGTCAATCACTCCTTCACTGAACCAAGACATTCTTGATTAAATGTTAATACCATAATAACTCTTATTCCTATAACATTCTAGTTATCGCTACTTTGGTCAGAAATTTACTAACACTTCGCAATTCAATGTGACCCGCCATTTTAAGACCTAAGAGGTTGGCCCCAACAATGCTACCGAACTAGAGAGACAAAGATGGGAATGGACCTAAGAGACCCTATCCATTTCTATAGTTTAAGTTGTTCTGAATCCCATGTTACATCCCTCCGAATGGATAGTGCTACTTCGGGCAACCTGCAGGAGCAACATGTGAATCTCACGGTCCAACCTAATGGAGTAGACCGTAGGATGTGTGGACACACTTTCTTCTCCCACTTGCTATAAATACTTTCTCCATTCACCTTGCTCTTGATTTATGCAAACACCATCCGAATGGGGATGCCCTATTAACATCACGAGACTGAGCATAAATCTCACTATGTGAACTTCGCAGAGAGCGTAAAAAGAAATTGATATATCATATATACCTTTTCACTCCCACTAAATATTTTTAAACTGTTTGCGTATACTTTTACTTAGGCATATTCCGGGTAAAACAATATGACCTAAGTCTACCAATATAACAATTTTACTGGAATTACCTAAGTCTATTAACCATTTAATAAACCTAGGTGTATGATTTTAATTTATTAACATTTAATAAAGGTCACTCACGAAAGGTAATTTATAAACATATGGATTAAATTCACTCCCAGATCAGTTTCCAGGTAGGGGTCTTCCGTTTCCGTCAGCTTAAGTACCCCAACCTAGCCAGAACCTTCGTCAGTCAAAGTCCCTCTTTAATCAAAGTTTATAATTTATTGGTTTCCTAATTCTAATCTTATTAGAACTAGATAACCTAAGGTCTAATTAATTACAGTTTTAAAACCATTTTAAAACTAATTAATTAACCTTAGGTTACATGCATTTCTATGTTATAAATTGTTTCATCATTCATCACATGAATAAACATATATTCATAACAAATTAATCACATGAATAAATGCATAACCATTATATGTTTAATTTTTAGTTAATATAACCCTTATATTAATTATAATTAAATGTATAATATTTGTTTCATAAATTAATATAAGTCTTATATTAATTCGTATGAAACCCAATAAACATGCATACAATATATTATAATACTTATAACATACTTTCAATCCATGGAGCATGCTTCCTATGGTGAGATTTGAAAGTCTATATGACATATTGTATGCACATATAATCAGGGATTTTAATTAAAACATTCATTCACAATGCATAATTAATTAAACACACTAAGGTGGACTTGTGTTGGCATCTAATGCAAGCAAACTACTAAATTATTACATTAATAGTCTAGGATTAACATCAAACCACTTCGAACACTTCGAATTTGGGTCGAACCTGCATACAAATGTGTGAAAACTGACCTCCAAATAGTCCGAAACGGTCTAAACCACCAGAACCGGACAAAAATCGAGTCGAACCAGTCTAAAATAGCTTGAACAAGTCAAAGGTAAACCAACCAAGGGTTGCTTACATCTGCGTGACCTCATCCATCTTCTTCATTTAAACGATCAGCGTGACCTCATCCATCTTCTTCATCCATCTACGGAAAATTACTGTAGCATAAAGAAGAAAAAAAAAACAGCAGCTCTCTGTATCGATTTTCTAGACCTTCCGAGCTTCTTTCTTCAAATTGAGAGTCTTCCTGAACTCCAATCGACTTGAAATTTTTACAGCTTATTCTACACACATTAATGCTCAAAAACACTTGAGAAATTTAAAAATAAAGCACAAATTGATGTTCAATTTAAATACCAAAACTAGAAGAACACTTTAGACACCTAGAAAAATTGTATTGCAGATAACACCGACCAGAGAACAAAATAGATCAAATTGATTGCTCATAATTGCTCTGAAACCAATTGAAAGAATCTAGATTAAGAAAGCGGAAGCAATTTTGGATCTTGTACACTCTAAGTTGATCAATTTTCTAAAATAAGAAACATGCTCAAAGCTTGAAAAAAAGAGGGATAGAAAACTCAACTTTGAAGATCAAATTCTCTTCACCCGGTGGATGGTTTTCAACATGAACACTTTGTGGACAACCATTAGAGTCTTTCCTACTATCCTCGGGCCTTATAATGGATTGTGGGATCCTAGGTTGAGAGAATTTGAAAGAAAAGACCTCAAAGGTCACTAATTCGGGAATTTAAAATTTTCTGCAGAATTCTCACAAATTACATCAAATCACCATTATATAAAGCTTTAACAAGCTTCATTAGAGTGACAATACAAGGGTGATGAGAATTCTGTGAGTGGAGGTGGCCAATTTTGGTGAATTTGACGATGAGTAAGATTGGGTAAGTTGCCAAGTTGGGTTTCATGGAAAATCCATGAAAATCAATTAAATTTCATTTAATTTTAATTCAAAAAATCAATATTAAGTTGATTTTTAAATTAAATAAATTGCCCGATCCCGATTGATTTTCTGAACATGAATTTTTATTCATGCTATAAATGGATCTAATATTTAAATCATATTTAAATGTATACACCTCCTTTTAATCATAGTTTAATATATAACATATAATTAACGCTTTCTCCCAAACTCGAATTTTAACAATTCAAGTTGTTTTCTCTCAAAATCTTACAAGGCTACGTCCGAGCTTGTAAGGAGGACCTAATCGACCTACATATCATGAGCTCCAACGATACGTGATTAACCAGCCAAACTCTTTAGCCTAGCTAATCAACATTCGTTAACCATCGGGACACTCCACTACAGTCTAGTGGTTGCACTCTCCTCACTGTAGATATATTTATGTCTACTCGATATAACCATGATTAGTAAGTCGATGCATCACAGGTCGTTCTTAATTACAGTTGGGTTAAAATTATCGTTTTACCCCTATTATTACCTCTTGCTTCTTAAGTCCCACTGATCCTCTAATGAACAATTGGTTTGTGGTCCAACCAGCAAACTGAATCCCTCTCAGGCCAGTGAGAGGGGTGGGCCCTTTTGTCAAGACTCGGAGTAAGCACTTAAGGGAACAACCTCTCTTTTAATCCATAGAGCTGGTAGGAGTGAATTCCATCTTGCAGAACTATGTTCCCAGCTATCTACTTGGTTTTATCCCTAAAATGGGAGGCTTATTGCACTCTCACCCATGAAACTCTAAGAATAATCCAAATAAACAAGAGTCCATATAACGCTCAGGATTAAGATCGAGTTACCAAGGTCATCATATGAATATACTCAGTTAAGACAGTAAACGAAGTTATAAAGTCTAAATGACAATTTCACAGTCCAGTCTTACAAACTCATTGCATAGGATGCCCCCACTCACATGTCTCCACATGAACGATTTAGGATCACATCGTTTGTACTCTACGAAGTGGGTTGCGTCCATAGTGTCACCAAGATAAGGTACCCAACCCTATCCTTATATTATAGACCGTTGTTGCTATAACTTTAATTTGATCCACTTTTACGTCACACATAAAGCTCAAGTATTCATTCTATAACCAAGGGTTCTTTATTGGATTAGGGTTACCCAATACAATATTCAATAACACTTTTACTTGATACATTTCAATAACAACTCTATTGCGAAGTAGAATATACATTAAGTTTACAAAACCACGAGTTTTAGGACATAAAACCCAACAGGCAGTTCGAGCTGAGAGCTACGCAACCGTTTTATTTATTTATTTAATTTATTTATTTCATTGTAATATGTTTTTATTTATTTATTTATTAATTAATATTAATATAAATTTTATATTAATGTTAATTAATTTGATATTTCCCCTAGGGTGCCAAAAATCGGTCCAATTATGCTATTTATTAAATTATGCAATTGTTGTATGATTTATTATTATTATTATTATTTTCTACGTGCATAATTTATGTCATATAGATTAAAATCTCACCTTATGCTAAACATTTCATGCATCATATTTATATTATAAGAGTTATAATTGAAAGAGTATAGATTAAGAAAGCGGAAGCAATTTTGGATCTTGAATACTCTAAGTTGATCAATTTTACAATACAAAAAGCATGCTCAAAACTGGAAAAACAGAGAGTATGAGCACATACCTTTGTTGTTCAAAATTCTCCAAATCCGTGAGGAATTTCTTAACACAAATACTTTGTGGACAACCTCTAGTGTCTTCCCTACTATCCTCAGGCCTTAGAACAGATTGTGGGATCTTTGGTAGAGAGATTTTGATGAGAGATGAGAGAAAGGTCTAAAAAACGTGAATTATCAAGATTTTGATTAATTCACTTTAATCTAATGGTTTCATCTTCAATTGAAGAAACCAAAAACTTCTTCAAGCTAGGAGAAGATGACAGCAAGAAGATGAGAAGGATTTAGCAAGAAAGAGGTGCTCAATTTGAGTGAGTTTGAAAAAGTAGCAAGGTTGCTCATCCTTTTCATTTTGGTCCAATTGAAATTCAAAATCAAAATTCAATTTTCATTTAATTTTAATTCAAAATTAATATAAAAATAATTTTAAACTAAAAAATAAATTATTAATTTAATTAATTAAATAATTTAATTAATTAATTTTAAATAATTTATTAAATTTAATATCAAATATTAAACTGAATAATTGGGCGAATCCCGATTTCTTAAATCGATTGTTTAAACATGAATCCCTATTCATGTTATAAACCGAACAAATAGTTAAATCACATTTAAATATTTCCACCTCTTCTTTATTATAATTTAATTCATAATTAAACTGTGACACGTTAAGTATATCACATATAATTAACGTTTTCTCTGAAAATCGAATTTGAACATTTCAATTTTTTTTTCTCTCAAAATGTTACAAGGCTTAGTCGAAGCTAGTAAGGGGACTTAATGGACCTACAGATCATGAGCTCCATTGATACAAGATTAACCGGCCAAACTCTTTAGCCTAGATAATCAACATTCGTTAACCACTTGGACACTCCACTAAAGCCTAGTGGTTGCACTCTCCTCACTGTAGATATATTTATGTCCATTCGATATAACCATGATTAGTAAGTCGATCCGTCAAAGGTTGTTCCTATTTACAGTTGGGTCAAAAATACCGTTTTACCCCTGTAATTACTTCTTGTTCCTTAAGTCCCACTGGTTCTCTAATGAACAATTGGTTTGTGGTCCAACCAACAAATCCAATCCCTCTCGGGCCAATGAGAGGGGTGGGCCCTTTGTTCAAGACCCGAAGTCAGCACTTAAGGGAACAACCTCTCTACTAATCCCTAAAGCGGGTAGGAGTGAATTCCATCTTGCAAGACTATGTTCCCAGCTATCTACCCGGTCTTATCCCTGAAATGAGAGGCTTATTGAGTCGGCAATTTAAGGCCACTCTCACCGATGCAAATCTAAGGATAATCCGAATAAACAGGAGTTCATGGCACGCTCAGGATTAAGATCGAGTTACCTAGGTCATCGTATGAATATAGTCAGTTAAGACAGTAAACGGAATTATAAAGTCTAAGTGACTATTTCTCGGTCCAGTCTTATGCAAACTCATTGCATAGGACGCCTCCACTCGCATGTCTCCACATGAACGATTTAGGATCACATCGTTTGTACTTTACAAAGTGGGTCGCGTCCATAGTGTCCCCAGGATAAGGTACCCAACCCTATCCCTATACTATAGACCGTTGTGCCTATAAGTTGAACCTGATCCACTTTTATGTCACACATAAAGTTCAAGTATACAACCTATAACCATGGGTTCTTTATTGGATTAGGGTTTCAAAATATACAATTCACTTTATTCAATAACACCTTTACTGAATAAATCTCAATAATAACTTTATTGCAGAATAGAATATACATACAATTTACAAACTCACGAGTTTGAGGACATTAAACCCAACAAACTCCCACTTGGACTAAAACGTCGGTGGAGTCAAACATGTTGGGCAAGAAAACTGTCCTATTGTACAACCCGAAGTCCTAGATTCTCTAGGTGTCCCTCAAACACTTTAGCCGTGAGGGGATTTGTAAACAGATCAGCAATGTTGTGCTCTGAAGCGATCTGCGTGACGATCACGTCTCCTCGTTGAACAATCTCCCTGATGAGATGATATTTGTACTATATATGCTTTCCGCGCTTATGGCTTCTAGGTTCTTTAGAATTTGCCACTGCACCACTATTATCACAATAAAGAGTGATAGTCAAATTCATATTTGGAACAACATCCAAATCAGCCAAGAACTTTCTAAGCCATACAACCTCCTTCCCTACTTCGCAAGCTGCGACATACTCAGCTTCCATGGTGGATTCAGCAATACAACCTTGCTTTATACTCCTTCATACTATAGCTCCTCCGTTTAGTGTGAAGACTGATCCTGATGTGGATTTCCTCGAATCTACATCAGTCTGAAAATCAGAATCAGTGTATCCTGCAAGGATTAAATCCTTTGCGCCATACACAAACATATAGTCCCTCGTTCTCCTAAGGTACTTGAGGATATTCTTAACAACAGTCTAATGATCATATCCAGGATTGGATTGATACCTGCTGACAATTCCCACTGCATAGCATATGTCGGGTCGAGTACATAGGATGACATACATCAGACTACCGACAGCTGATGCATAGGGAATGCGTCTCATATCTGGTGTTTTGGTTGTACTGGTCTGTAGAGTTTGCATCAGAAGCTCTATTAGGTATGGTTGGAAAGCTTATTTAATTTCATACGACTTTCATCCACAAACCGATGGTCAGTCAGAAAGAACCATTCGGACCCTCGAAGACATGCTTCGAGCATGCATCGCAATATAAGGGAAGCTGGGAGACTCACCTATCATTGATGGAGTTTGCATACAATAATAGTTATCATTCTAGCATCGGAATGGCACCGCATCGAAGCATTATATGGAAGAAAATGTAGAACCCTATTTCTTTGGGGAGGTAGGAGAAAGGAAGGCGATAGGGCGAGTTGGTCCAAGTTACCTCGGAGAATGTTAAACTTACCGGGAAAGATGAAGACAAAGACAAGATAGACAAAAGAGCTATACGACAAACGAAGAAGAGATTTAGAATTGAAATCGGAGACAAAGTTTTCTGAGACTATCCCCATGGAAGAGTATTTTATGGTTCGGAAGGAAGGGGAAAGCGAGCCCGAGATATATCGGGCCTTACGAGATTCTGGGCGTGTAGGGCCATCAACACAGATTAGCTTTCTTTACCGATAGAATTGTCTCGGGTACATAATGTTTTCCATGTATCAATGTTGAGGAAATACATTTCGATCCATCACATGTGCTCAAGGTAGAACCAATACAACTTAAGGAGAATCTATCATATGAGGAAGAACCTCTACAAGTAATTGGATCGGAAAGAGCAGTGCTTAGGAACAAGTCAATACCACTTGTAAAGGTCTTGTGGAGAAATCACGACGTCGAGGAAGCAACATGGGAAAGCGAAGACACAATGAAAAGAAAAGTACCCACAACTTTTCTCGTGTTGAATTTCGAGGCGAAATTCCTCTTAAGGGGTAGTAAATTGTAAGCCCTAAACCCTATTCTCTTTTATCATTGAGCACTCGTTCATGATGTTTTGAAATATGCAAAATCGTATAGGTTGCACTAAATGATGTCGTGATCGATTTTGGGAATCTATTGAATTTGGAGCTACAATGTGTTTAAACTTCATAAGGGGATAGGTAAACCATTGAAATAAGCATATTAGAAGGTTAATTGAAGTATGTTAATATCAATAGCAAGTTAGGCAAATTTTAGGTGCATTACGTATTGAATGAAAAGCTCATATCTTTTATAAACTTAGGTAAAGTTGGTTAAATACTTTAGATTGACTTATTTACTTATTTTGGTGTTTTAAAAAAGAGATTATGATGTAAATAAGAAAGTAGGAGCTGGCCAAAGGAGGTGAAGGCTCGAAGTTAAGTTTGGCAAGAAGGTGGTGTAAAATTCTTACTAAGACAGCAAGCAGCTGGAAAATGGTCCAACTTCAATCGATCCTATCTCTCTATCTACTGAACCGAATTCGATGATTTTTGTGTCAAAATCTCATAAATTGAGTGTAGAATACGAAACGGGTCGGCTTTGCAGAAAATACTAAGAGGACGAAGGAGAAAGGTGCAGAACAGTTAAGGGTGTTCAAGTTTCTCGGGTAGCATAACAGTATGAGGAGATCAGTCTGTTTTGAGCTCTTGAGGATGAATTAGAAGCTGAAATTTTGAGGTAAGTAAGCTAAGATGTTGTCCTTGAGGTTTATCAAAAAATATTTGGTGGTTGTGTTGATAAAGTTTGAGGAACTCAAGCTGGAAGTTGAACCTATAATTTTAGGTGAAAGGGAAAAACTTCTAGCAAGAGATTGAAGGAGGTTCTCTTCCATTTCTATTTACCTTACAACCAATTGTGTGTATGGCTATTCTTAATTGAGTTATGGGACTGAATTAGACCTGTTTCTTAGGTGCATAAGGAAAGGAATTGATGTTACTTGTTTAGCTAAGAGAAGGCGAGAAAGCAGAAGTATGCTGTCAAATCCGGGAAGTCTCTGATGTTTTGGTTGTTCTGATCTGTACACTTGGAGTTAGAAGCTCTAATTGGTATGGTTCGAAAGCTTATTGAATTTCCTACAACTTTCGTGAAGAAATCATGAGTCGACAATGTCTAGATGAGGTCTTAAATAGCAGATTAAATTTGTTGTGCAGCAGGAAATCCGAATCTGAAAACAGCAGAAGTCTGTTTTGAGGAAAGTAGCTTTCGAGGTATTTCTGAACAAATCCGTTTGGATTTTCAATTTCATGTCTTCATATGATTTTTAGAGGGTTCCAAAAGGAAGAGTTTGGTATAAATTACATTATTCTTGGATAAGTAATGAAGAAGTTATGGCTGTCTGAATACAGGGCAGAAAATTTGAAAATGCTGGAAAATTTAAAAGTGTGTTTTCTTGCAAGTCTTAAGGTTAAAAATCATGAGCTCGAGGTTCTAATGGTTGAGTTGGTTTGTTTGATAGGTCAAGTTTACAAGCCAAGGTTATAATTCTAATACTGTGAGTGACTCTATCTTTAAACTATGCTTTCCCTATGTTTTTCTTAATAAACATAATTGTTGATCATTGAGTCTTGTTTGAACTAATTATGTATAGCTTCATGGAGTCCCTAACATAAAGTTCATGATGGAACCTAAGCAAGCTTGAATTAGTTGTAACTATAAATCCAAGTATGGAAACTAAATTATGAAAGTATGCTTTCCTTTAGAGAATGTTTTGTGTAAATCCACTTGGGAACATGTTTAACTGATAATGTGAAATTGTCAAGAAATTGTTGTATGTGTTATAAAGACATGATTTCCATGCTCAACAAGTTATGCCCCTGATCTTGATTAACCCCTAATCTTTGAAGGACATTCGAGAAGGTACTTAGGGGAATGAATCATAATTTCCCGATTTGAAGGACAATGAGAAGGTATTCGGGTAGTAAATGGTCTTACCTTAATCTTGAAGGACATAGAGAAGGGTATTAGGGAAACCCAAGGGCCAAAGGTATTCCACGTGCACGTGAGAGATGTATGAACCTTATTGGTACAAATGTAACTCTACCACCTGTATGGTTTGAAAGTGGTATCATGCTATGTGTTTTATTGTTATGAGCTTCTATATTATTGATCTATTTACATTCAATATAATACTACATTATGAGTTATGTGCTATGCATAAGTGGTGACTTAAACCTGTAAATTGGAAGCATGGTTTGTTTATGTTAAGTTATTTTCTACTTATAATCTGCCATTATTATGCTTCACCTTTGAGCATATTGTAAACCCGAGATCTTTCTTTGGAACTTTCTTATTATCAAACAACAAAAAGAAAGAAGAAATGAATGTTTAAAACTTGGTTCCCCATGTTTTAAAAAGAAAAGTAATGAAGTGAAAGACAAAAGGAAAACATGGAAGAAAAAGTTTAAACCATTTTGGTTTGTTTTGCTTTTAAAGACAAAAGAAGAAAAGGAAATGAAAAAAATGTTTTATATTAAGTTATTTTAGTTTTGAAAAGAAAAGAAAAGAAAAAGAAAGAAAGAAGGTAAAGGAAAGAAAAGAAAAGGAAAATGAAATAGAAAATGAAAATATCAAAAGTGCAAAAAGACAAATGGATGCTTCTCCCACCGATTGACTTTTTGTTAAAAAGGGTTTCTCTCCATTTTATTCTCTTTCATCACAAACCAAGCTGAAATTTCGTGGTTGAAGGAGAAAGGAAGAAGAAGGAGGCCATTTTTGGTGATTTTGGGCCGGAGTTGCAGAAGGAAAGAGGAAAACTCAAGGGAATTCATTATTGCAGCAGGGAAATCAACTCAGACAAGCTCTGATTTTCTGTTCATCTCGAGTTCCACAACAAGAGGTAAGAGTTGAGCTTTTGTTTCATGAAAGTTAGCTCATATTGGAACAAAATTCGTGAAGGAAGCTCGAGCCAATTCTGATGTTAAGTTGCTGTTTTGTTAAGAGGAAGGCAGAAGACAGAAATTTGCTGTCTAATCCGAGAGGTCTCTGATGTTTTGGTTGTTCTGATCTGTATACTTGGAGTTAGAAGCTCGAATTAGTATGGTTCGAAAGCTTATTAAATTTCCTACAGGTTCTGTGAAGGAATCGTGATAAGAAAATGAGTGGAAGATGTTGTAATCTTCAGGTTAAGTTTCGGGTTGCAGCAGGAAGTGAAATCTGGAACAGCAGCAGGATCAATTTAGGGGTTACGCTACTGAGGTAATTTCTAACCAATACGTTAGGAATCTCATTTTCATGTCTTCATAAGAGTTTTAGAGGGTTCAAAAAGGAAGAGTTTGGTATAAAGTACATTCTTTTTGGATAAGAAATTAATAAGTTATGGCTGTCTGAAAACAGGGCAGAAAATTTGAAAATGCTGGAATTTTTGAAAGTGTGTTTTCTTGTAGTTTTAGGGTTAAAAACCATGAGCTCGAGGTTCTAATACATGAATTTGGTTTGTTTGACAGGCCAAGAGCAAATAGGTCGAGTGTACGGGCTAAGATTCTAGTTCAAACACTGTGAGTGATAAAAGGAACTTCAAAAGTGTATATATGTTTGAATTATGTTCAAGAAATGCAAGTTTTGCTAGAATAAAGTTTCAATGCATTTATGCTTTCTTTTGAACACATGTTTATGAGTATTCATGTTTTCCTAGAAATGTTTCAAGTGTTCATTGTGACCCTAAAAGTCTTTATAAAGTTTATACATGAGCATATGTTCAATGGTTGCCAAAATTTATGGAAATGTTATGATTTCAAGCAAGCATGCACTAGCAAGTATGTTTTAAAGTTTTCCAATTTTATGAACAATGTTTGAGTAAGCTTGAGTTTATGAAAGAAAAGATAGGCAGGCATGTTCAAATGTTTTCATGTGAAATTCTGAGATATTGAGCCCTAGGCTTTATGGTACCGTGTGCACACAGGTCTTATTCTGTTGTCGACGTTGAGTGTACTCCGTGACAACAGCCATTTGTAAGTGAGTCTTTGGCGGGCCCCACTACGACAAGAACGATGGGAGTGCCGGGCGGGCCCCACTACATCGTAGAGTAAAGCGTTGGTTGTACTGGGCGTGCCCTACACAACGTGGATTGTGAAATGTTTTTAAATGAGTTTATCTCATTTACATGCCTTACGAGATTTGATGATATACTTGTTGGTTTTCTGAAAGTCTATTATGATTCCACATTTACTTTCAATGTTTGAATACAAATGCATATGCTCATAGTTTTGAGTCACATGTTTTACAAGTTCTGAGATATTTAACACAGTCACTCACCGAGCTTCATAGCTCATTCCTTCTATGTTTTCAAACCTTTGGGTAGAGATCGAGCTCCCTGCACTTTGAGTTCTTGCCATATATCTCTGAAGCTTCATAAGTTAAATACTTTTTATACGTGGGTGGTTTTGTCTAGCAAGTCTCTATGTTTGTAAATTATTTTGAGAGGACTTTGGGGTTATAGTTGTTTGTACATTAGAGGTTGTATAAACACTTTGGTTTGTCTTGTGTTGGTTACGATGCACTAGAATTTTAGTTTCAAGAGAGACTTGTGAATGGTTTCTCCTTGTATATGTTTAATAGTTGTCCAATTTCCGCTATGTCATGTTTAAGTGTTCCATTTTTGAACATAGTATGTTTATCAGGTGAATCGGGGTCACAGTATTGTTAAGAGATAAACAATGTCTCATGGCTTCACGCCGCCTTTCGTCTTTGGGTTTAGCAGTAGTTCGGGAGGGGTGTGACAACAATATCAGAGCGATTAGTTCCATGGGAATGAGACAGGGCAAGTTAGCTCGAGAATAAAGTAAAAGTCATAGTATGTTATTGAGTTAGTTCGGATCGAACTAGTGGAGTATGGTTTAAGTAAGGATAAGAGCAAGTCGATTAGGGCTAAAATATGAATAGAAGTTTAGTAGTGTGTATTTGAGTTATGTATCCATAGCATGTCTAATATTTTGATATGTTATAGGAGTCATGCCACCACGTACTAGCAGGGCGACACAGCGAGGATCGAGGCGGGGACACGGATCCTACCCAAGGCCAATCGAGAGGGGATCTAGTGCCCCAGAGAGTCCAAAGCGAGGCGAGAGATCGCGAGCATGCCATTTCCTCACAGGAGGTAGGCGAGGCGAGAGAGAGCGAGGCCAAGTGATCCGAAAAGGCGTATGGAATAGAACGTCTGAAGAAATTGGGAGCCACAGTCTTTGAGGTTCCCACAGATCCAGTGACGTGAGTTGTGGTTGAATAAACTTGAGAAATGTTTTGATGTGATGAGTGCCTGAAGAGCGTAAAGTCAAGCTAGCCACATTCCTGCTAGAGAAAAGAAGAGAGGATGGTGGAAGTCAATTTTAGCGAGACGGAGTGATGTACGCACTTTAGCGGCAAACTTTCAGAGGCATATTTGAAGATAAATATTACCCGCACATACTGCATGAAGCGAGAGAGATGAATTTTAGAATTAAAGCAAGGGTCACTATCGGTGGTGAATACGAGAGAAGGTATCCGAAATACATCACGATATCTTTGAAGTAATTGTGGCATCCGAGAGTAGCAGTGTCGACGATTTGAAAAAGAGGTTACGACGAGATATCGTACCGAGTTACAACCATTGCTAAGTGGGTGACTTCTCTCGGTGGTAGAGAGACCGCTCTACGTGTTGAGCGAGTATAGCAGAGGCGCGATCGATGAGTGGAGCCTACTCGTGGGCCTTCAACGACGGGTAGTTTTTTGGTCGCGAACAGCAGCAAGATTCACACAGGGTGAATGTTTCAAGTCGTCGAGGACTTTAAGAATCGAAAGTGGTGGCGATTTCTAGGCGGATGAATGTTAGTGGTGCCTATCGGAGGCAGAGTCAAAGAGCACCTAGTCACCTGCGGATCCATAGCAAGACCACGAGACAATGTAGGAGTGCATTGCCGGTAGCAGCAAGGAGAACTCCATGTGCAAATTGTGGCAAGAATCATCGAGGCCAATGTCTTGTTGGTGTCGTGTGTGTGTTACCAGTGTGGCGGCGGGGCATTTCAAGAGGATTGTCCACAGATAAGAGCGCCGCCTGCAGAGGGACCGAGGAGTTGGGTCGAGCAGCAGTTGAGCAAATGAGAGTTCTAGTAGGCTGCAGGAGAGGGCACCAGTTGTAGGAGACCCAGCAACGAGGAAAGGTCTACCTATGACTCAAAGAGAAGCAGAGGATGCACGGATGTGATTATGAGTACGATTTCTATTTGTAATGTACTGCATGTGTTTGATAGATCCAGTGCTACGCATTCCTTTGTTTCAGTATATTCCTAACTAAGCTTAGTAGGAAGCTAGAGCCTTTATTTGAGGAGTTAGTTATATACACTCCAGTTGGTGATGCTTTACTAGTCAATTCAGTGTTGCGATATTGTGAGGTCTTAGTAGAATGTCTCAATATGTTAGTGGATCTTCTTCCACTAGAGTTGCAGATGTTAGATGCAATCTTAGGGATGGATTTCTTATTCACTCATTATGCTTCCATGGATTGCCATAAAAAGGAAGTTGTTTTTAGAAAACCAGGGTTGGCTGGAGTGGTTTTCAGGGGTGAAAAGAAGATTATTTATACGAGTTTGATTTCAGCATTCAAAGCTCAGAAGTTGTTGAGAAAAGGATGCACGACGTTTCTTGCTCACGTAATGGAGGTGCAGGAAGAAAAGTTAAAACCAGAAGATGTTCTTGTTGTGAATGAATTTCTAGATGTTTTTCCAGCAGATCTGTCAGGGTTGCCACCTGATAGGGAGGTAGAGTTCACTATTGAATTGCTACCAGGAACAACACCTATTTCGCAGGCGCCGTATAGAATGGCTCCAAGTGAGCTCAAAGAGCTGAAGATGCAATTACAAGAACTAGTTGATAAGGGATACATCGGACCTAGTGTATCGCATGCGGGGGAGCTCGGTGTTATTTGTAAAAAGAAGAAAGATGGTACTACGAGATTATGCATTGATTACGAGCGATTAAACAAAGTCACGACACGTAACAAGTATCCTTTACCCCGTATTGATGACTTGTTTGACCGCCACGAGGAGCATCGGTATTTTCTAAGATTGATTTAAGATCGAGGATACCATCGATTAAAGGTAAGGGAATCGAGATATTCCTAAGACGAAAGATCGAGAACAGTGCGGGCATTATGAGTTTCTAGTAATGTCATTCGGTTTGACGAATGCACCAGCAGTTTTCATGGACCTCATGAACAGGATATTCCACCAGTATTTGGATCAGATCGTGATAGTATTTATTGATGATATACTAGTTTACTCAATTGACAGGAAAGCTCGTGAGGAACATTTGAGGATTATTCTGCAAACACTACGAGATAAACAGTTGTACGCTAAATTCACCAAATGTGAGTTTTGGTTGGATCAGGTAGTGTTTTTGGGGCATGTTGTCTCAGCAAATGGTGTTAGTGTGGATCTAAATAAAATTAAAGCTGTAGTCAACTGGGAAAGACCAGTCAGTGCGACAGAGGTACGTAGTTTCCTAGGCTTGGCAGGATACTACAGGCGGTTTGTTGAGGATTTCTCACGATTAGCATTACCCTTAACAGCTTTGACAAAGAAGAATGCTAAGTTTGAATGGTCAGACAAGTGCGACGAGTTTTGGGGTGAAAAAGAGATTAGTTCTGACACCTATTTTGACACTTCACCATGAATGGGAAAAGAGTATGTGATTTACTGTGATGCCTCGAGACAAGGTTTAGGGTGTGTTCTGATGCAAGAAGGAAAAGTAATAGCTTATGCATCAAGACAATTGAAAAAGCATGAATGTAATTACCCTACCCACGATCTTGAGTTAGCAGCAGTTGTTCTAGCACTGAAGATCTGGAGACATTACTTGTTTGGTGAAAGGTGTCACATCTACACAGATCATAAGAGTCTGAAGTATATCTTCGATCGAGAGGAGTTGAATATGAGGCAGAGAAGATGGTTAGAATCGATTAAAGATTATGATTGTACTATAGAATACCATCGAGGGAAGGCGAATGTGGTAGCAGATGCTTTGAGCAGAAGTCAAGACTTCCTAGGGATGCTTTGTGTGGTATTCGAGCAACATTTGTAAGAACTCTAAGGGATTCTAAGGCGGTTGTGAATGCGAGAGAGTTCAGTGGAGTCTTTAGCTCGAGTTCAGTCGAGTCTTCACTCGTGAGTGAGAGGTTGTGAGAAGACAACCGAGAGGATAGTAACTTGCGAGAAAATGTTTGGAAAGTCCAAACAAGGCCCGTAAGCGAGTTTAAGATGAGATCGAGGCAGGGGCGATAGAAAGGCAAGGAAGACTATGTGTTCGAATTTTAGTGAGCTTAAAGATGCTATTCTAGAGGAAGCTCACAGATTCGACTTACGCTATGCATCCAGGAAGCACCAAGATGTACAAAACTTTGAAGGAGCGTATTGGTGGCACCGGAATGAAACGAGAGATAGGCGATTATGTTGATAGATGTTTGATCCGCCAACATGAGTTAAACCAGATTAGACAGAGGCCGGGAGGACTCCTTAACCCGCCGGTGTCGAGTGGAAGTGGGAGCATATCACTATGGATTTTCTGTTTGGATTACCACGCACTTCAAGTGGGCATGATGGTATTTGGGTAATAGTGGATAGACTCACTAAAGCAAAGAGACGGTTTGTACCGATTAAAAGCGGCGTCACGCTTGATCACTTGCTAAGCTATACGTCGATAAAATTGTGAGTCAATACTGAGTGCCGGTGTCTCATCGTTTGAGATAGAGATCCAAGATTTACTTCTAAGTTTTGGCCTAGCTTACGTAAAGCTATGGGAACAAAGTCGAGGTTTAGTCTGACATTCCATCCTCGATGGATGGGCGATCGAGAGAGGACCATCCGGACCTTAGAGGACATGTTGAGAGCATGTGTCCTTCCGGTTTAAAGGAGTTGGGATACTCACCTATCGCTTATGGAATTTGCTTTACAATAATGACTACGAATGAGTATTGGTATGACACCATTTGAGGCTCTGTATGGAAGACCATGTAGAACGCCCGTATGTTGGAATGAAGTTGGAGAGCGAAAGCTAATCGGCCCTGAGTTGGTACAAGTTACTACCGACAATATTAAGGTAATCAGAGAAAATTTGAAGGTAGCACAAGATCGTCAGAAGAGTTATGCTGATAAGCGACGAAAAGATTTAGAATTCCAAGTTGGAGATCAAGTTTTCTTGAAGTTATCTCCATGGAGAGGTGTCCTTCGTTTTGGTAAGAAGGGTAAACTAAGCCCTAGATATATTGGTCCTTATCAAAATGCAGGCGAGTTGGACCAAGACCTCACTGAGACTAGAGTTGCCAGTGAGAACTATCTCGAGTACATGATGTTTTTCATGTGTCCATGTTAAGGAAGTATATTCTGATCCGACACATGTTTTGCAAGCACAACCAGTTGAGCTGAAAGAAGACATGAGTTACGTAGAGGATGCAGTTCAAATCCATGACAGGAAAGAACAAGTTTTGAGGAACAAGACAATCCCACTCGTGAAGGTTCGTTGGAGACATCACGGAGTGGAGGAGGCAACCTGGGAGTTAGAGGATCTAATGAGGAGGAAGTACCCAATGATTTTCACTTAAAGACTACTCAATTTAGAGGACGAAATTTCATAAAGGGGAGGTAAGTTAAACCCGAGATCTTTCTTTGGAACTTTCTTATTATCAAACAACAAAAGAAAGAAGAAATGAATGTTTAAAACTTGGTTCCCATGTTTTAAAAAGAAAAGTAATGAAGTGAAAGACAAAAGGAAAACAAGGAAGAAAAAGTTTAAACCATTTTGGTTTGTTTTGCTTTTAAAGACAAAAGAAGAAAAGGAAATGAAAAAAATGTTTTATATTAAGTTATTTTGGTTTTGAAAAGAAAAGAAAAGAAAAGAAAGAAAGAAGATAAAGGAAAGAAAAGAATAGGAAAAAGAAATAGAAAATGAAAATATCAAAAGTGCAAAAAGACAAATGGATGCTTCTCCCACCGATTGACTTTTTGTTAAAAAGGGTTTCTCTCCATTTTCTTCTCTTTCATCACAAACCAAGCTGAAATTTCGTGGTTGAAGGAGAAAGGAAGAAGAAGGAGGCCATTTTTGGTGATTTTGGGCTGGAGTTGCAGAAGGAAAGAGGAAAACTCAAGGGAATTCATTATTGCAGCAGGGAAATCAACTCAGACAAGCTCTGATTTTCTGTTCATCTCGAGTTCCACAACAAGAGGTAAGAGTTTAGCTTTTGTTTCATGAAAGTTAACTCATATTGGAACAAAATTCGTGAAGGAAGCTCGAGCCAATTCTGATGTTAAGTTGCTGTTTTGTTAAGAGGAAGGCTGAAGACAGAAATTTTCTGTCAAATCCGAGAGGTCTCTGATGTTTTGGTTGTTCTGATCTGTATTCTTGGCGTTAGAAGCTCTAATTGGTATGGTTCGAAAGATTATTCAATTTCCTACAAGTTTTGTGAAGGAATTTTGATAAGAAAATGAGTGGAAGATGTTGTAATCTTCAGGTTAAGTTTCGGGTTGCAGCAGGAAGTGAAATCTGGAACAGCAGCAGGATCAATTTAGGGGTTAAGCTACTGAGGTAATTTCTACCCAATACGTTAGGAATCTCATTTTCATGTCTTCATAAGAGTTTTAGAGGGTTCAAAAAGGAAGAGTTTGGTATAAAGTACATTCTTTTTGGATAAGAAATGAATAAGTTATGGCTGTCTGAAAACAGGGCAGAAAATCTGAAAATGCTGGAATTTTTGAAAGTGTGTTTTCTTGTAGTTTTAGGGTTAAAAACCATGAGCTCGAGGTTCTAATACATGAATTTGGTTTGTTTGACAGGCCAAGAGCAAATAGGTCGAGTGTACGGGCTAAGATTCTAGTTCAAACACTGTGAGTGATAAAAGGAACTTCAAAAGTGTATATATGTTTGAATTATGTTCAAGAAATGCAAGTTTTGCTAGAATAAAGTTTCAATGCATTTATGCTTTCTTTTGAACACATGTTTCTGAGTATTCATGTTTTCCTAGAAATGTTTCAAGTGTTCATTGTGACCCTAAAAGTCTTTATAAAGTTTATACATGAGCATATGTTCAATGGTTGCCAAAATTTATGGAAATGTTATGATTTCAAGCAAGCATGTACTAGCAAGTATGTTTTAAAGTTTTCCAATTTTATGAACAAAGTGAGTAAGCTTGAGTTTATATGAAAAAAAAAAAGATAGCGGGCATGTTCAAATGTTTTCATGTGAAATTCTCGAGATATTGAGCCCGAGGCTTTATGGTACCGTGTGCACATAGGTCTGATTCTGTTGTCGACGTTGAGTGTACTCCGTGACAACAGCGCTGTCGTGAGTGCTGGGCGGGCCCCACTACGACAAAGACGATGGGAATGTTGGGCGGGCCCCACTACATCGTAGAGTAAACGTTGGTTGTCTTTGGCGTGCCCTACACACAGCGTGGATTGTGAAATGTTTTTAAAAGAGTTTATCTCATTTACATGCCTTACGAGATTTGATGATATACTTGGTTGTTTTCTCAAAGTCTATTATGATTCCACATTTACTTTCAATGCTTGAATACAAATGCATATGCTCATAGTTTTTAGGTCACATGTTTTACAAGTTCTGAGATATTTAACATCACTCACTCACCGAGCTTCATAGCTCATTCCTTCTATGTTTTCAAACCTTTCGGTAGAGATCGAGCTCCCTGCCTTTTTGAGTTATCGCCATAGTCTGCTTTGAAGCTTCATAAGTTAAATACTTTTTATGCGTGTTTGGTTTTGTCTAGCAAGTCTCTATGTTTGTAAATTATTTTGAGAGGACTTTGGGGTTATAGTTGTTTGTACATTAGAGGTTGTATAAACACTGGTTTGTCTTGTGTTGGTTCTGATGCACTAGACTTTTAGATTCCAAGAGAGACTTGTGAATGGTTTCTCCTTGTATATGTTTAATAGTTGTCCAATTTCCGCTATGTCATGTTTAAGTGTTCCATTTTTGAACATAGTATGTTTATCAGGTGAATCAGGGTCAACAGGTATTGTTAAGAGATAAACAATGTCTGTTGGCTTCACGCCGCCTTTCGTGCTGGGTTAGCAGGTAGTTCGGGAGGGGGTGTGACACATATAAAAGACACTCACTGAGCTTCCTAGCTCACGTTTTCTTTATGTCTACTCTTCCCAGGTAGCAGACGAGTTTCCAGTGCTTAGCCTTCACAAGACCTACTTGCCACCACGCCATTTAGCTCCTTGTATATACACTTTCTTTGTATATGGTTTGTAGTGAGAACATATTAGATGGGTTGTTATAAACTTGGAAACTTTATGACTATCTAAAGAACATAGTAAAGGAAGTGAATGTATTTCATATATAAGTGTATATCAGTGTTTAACTTTGCTTATTCAAACATGATGTGTTACGTCTATTTTAAGTTAAGTCTTGGGTTAGTCAAGGAAAGCCAACAAGAGGTTTTGTTATCTTTGTCTTTGCATCTCTTCCTAGGTTAGGCAAGTAAGCTGGGACGGGGTGTGACAAATACCTTTTCACTGTCCTTCAGTATTGATAAAACATGATTCCTCCCTCCCAAGTACCTTTCCGATGTCCTTCAGTATTGGGGGTTAAAAACATACAGGGGCATACATCGTTTACCATGAAAATCATGTTTTCAAAACACAACAACAATTTCTCAACATTTGCATATTACTTTCCTAAACATGTTTCCAAGTGTATTTACTCAAGGCATTCTCTAGAGGAAATAATACTTCAATATATAACTAGTTTCCATTCTTGAAAATATAGTTACCCAGTAATTCAAAACATGCTGAAGTTCCATAAAGAACATTCAGTCAAAAACTCCATGAAAGTATACAAAATTAATTCAAGCATGATTGAATGATCAACATTTATGATTTTGAAGAAAACAAAGGTCAAGTATAGTTCGAAAATATAGTCACTCACAATCACCAAAAGGGTTCCAAGGATTATAAGTTATTCCTATCTCTGTTTGCCCTACAAATGAAATTAATAACATTAATTCATTTCCTTACGAACCTTAAAAACACATCTAATTCAGTCCCATAACTCAATTAATAATAACCATACAGACTTTGTTGCAAGGTATGTAGAAATGGAAGCACATCTCCATCAATTTCTTGCTAGCAATTTTTTTTCCTTGCACCTAAAATTTCAGGTGCAACTTTCAGCTTGGGTTCCTCAATATTTATCAAAACAACCACCCAATATTCTTTGAAAACCTCAAGTGCTACATCTTAGCTTGCTTACCTCAAAATGTCAGCTTCTAAATCCTCCTCAATAGCTGAAAAAAAGACTGATCTGCTCACGTTCTACTACCTGAGAACTCTGAACGTCTCTTAGTTTTCTATACTTTTCTCCTTCTTCCTGTTCGTATTTTAAAAAATGCCGCCATTTACAAATTCTACACTCAATGTCGGAGTTTTGGACTAAAAAATCATCGAATTCGGTTCAGTAAACTAAGAGTTATGGTTGTTTGAAGTTGATCCATTTTCCAGCAGCTTGTTGTTTTACTAACAATTTGACAACACCTACCAACCAAATTTAACTCTGAGGCTTCACCTCCTTTGGCCAACTCCTACTTTAATATTTACATCATAATCCCCTTTTTAAAATACCAAAATAAGTAAGAAAATGAACCTGCAACATTTAGTCAACTTTACCTAAGTTTGTGAGAAATAAGAGCTTTTCATTCAATACATAATGCACCTAAAGTTTACCCAATTTGCTAATGTTCTTAAGTGCATGTTTGGGAATGATTTTAGAAATATTGATTTTTGTGTAATTGATTTGTCTATAACTGATTTATTCAATGTGATTTCCATATAATCATTTTCATGTTTGGTTCTACACTTTTAATAGTGATTTTAAAAACACATATTTGGGAAACAACTTTAACCTAAAGTGTTTTAAACTAACTGATTTAATTATTATTAATTTGTTTTAGAAGTATTTGGTTATAAATTATTTTAATATTTGGAGGGATAAAAATTAGAAGTGTGAAAGGATAAAAAATTTAATGGAAGGGACAAAAAATTGAGAGAGAGAATTTTAATAAAGAGAGTAAAAATTCAAAGATAGAGAGATAAACAAAAAAATTTGGGCAAGATGATAAAAATTTTAAGAAGAAAAATTAAAACGAGGAGAAAAGAGTTAAGAGTTAGGGACAAGTAGAAAGATAGAAAAAACATTAGGGAGAAAAAAATTAAAAAGATATGAAAATTATAGGGAGGAACAAAAAATATTAGAAATAAAAAAAAAATCAAAGAGTGTTAAAACTATTCGAGGGAAACGAAAGTAAAAAAATATGAATTAGAAGAGAAAAATAATAAAGTAAGATACATATTATAAAAACTCTAGAGATATAAAATTGTCATTTTATAAACAATGACAGATGAACTTAAAGACGGTTTTGAGAAAATTCACCTTTCTATGAAAATCTATGAATTTTAACAAAAGATGACAGTTTTTACCCCTTATTAAAAGTACATTATTTCCAAAATTGAAATAATAGTCATTTAAAATTACAATGACTTTACAAAAATCACTTGGGAATCACCTCCCAAGTGATTGAAAGTGAATCACTTCAAATGATATTGGATTCATCCAAAATCACATGCTTCATATTGTAAAACATCACACTTTTTGTAGGAAAGTAATTTTAAACATGTCAAAAGTGATTTTGGTCAGTCCAAAATCACTTCCAAAAAGGCCATAACATACTTTAATCTAACCTTTAATGTGCTTATTTCAATGGCTTACCTATCTCTTATGAAGCTTTAGACACATTATAGTCCCTAATTCAATAGATTTCCAAATCCGATCACGACATCCTTTAGTGCAACCTATATCATTTTGCATATGTCAAAACATCATGTATGAGTGCAAAATGATTAAAAAATAGATTTTAGGGTTTTCCCAGGTTAATGAAAATACCTGTTAATAGACACAAAATCGAACTGGATTTGTTTCCCTCGGACTATGGTGTGGTATGCCTCTATAGGCATGTTAGCGTAGAATTCACGCACAAAGGGAACCACACCTGCCTCGGGTTGCTGCACTAACAACTCCCAATGCCTCTACTCAATGTTATGGTAGATGTCCTGGTGCTAGTGCAACAAAGAACTAAACAATGAGAAGCAACAAAGTCAGTGCCATCAGGGGAAGGAAGACAATGAGACAGCCGATGGAAACCACTACATGATGTCAAACTTCCTCCCGAACTACCTGCTAACTTAGCCCGGCAGACGGCGTGAAGCGAGCAGATATTGTTTACCTCTCTAACGATATATGTTGACCATGTTTTGCCAAATAAGCCCACTATACTTGTATATGAAATACTTTAAACTTAATACAACAGAACCCTGACAATTACTATACATACGTAAGGAGCAAGACAACAAAAACACATTCCAATCCATTGTTTACACACCCACGGCCTCTAAAGCACGCATAAACATAACTACATAGTCCCCTGAAAATAAACTACAATACATATGGACTTGCTATACAACTCGACCCACATACAAAATTTAAAACTCGTGGAGCTTCCGGCAGACTATAGTAGGATATCAAGCACCGGGAGCTCGATCTCTACATGAGAAGTTGGAAAACATTGAAAGAATGAGCTCTGGAGATCAGTGACTGACTGAGTTTAATAAATATTAACTCATAAATCATATCACCTGATAATCTATGAGCATATGCATATGTAATCAAGCGTTAAATATAAACGTGTAATTGTAATACAATTTTCAGAAAACAAACAAGCATGTCATTAAAATCTCGCAAGGCATATCGATAATATTAACCCTTATAAAACATATGACAATCTACGTTGTGTAGGGCACACCTAGTACGACCAACGTTTACTGTACGATGTTGTTGGGCCCGCCCAACACTCCGATCGTAGTGGGGCACGTCCAGCACTCACGATAGCATTGTTGTCACGGAGTACACTCAACGTCGACAACAGAAAATGACCCGTGTGCACACGATACTATACAAACTCAGGCTCAATATCTCAGTCATTTACTCATTCGAGTCTCAAAAAAATACGTGAAAATACTTGAACGTGTCTCCTTATCTTTTCTTTCGTAAAACTTAAGCTTACTCAGCTTGTTCATGGCGAAAATCTTTAAATAATACTTGTTAGTACATGCTTGCTTGAAAACATAACATTTCCACTAAATTTTAGTAAATCAATAAACATATGCTCACTTATAACATTGGGATTGTCTAGGCTCACAACGATCACTTCAAATAATTTATAGGAAAACATGTATGCTCATAAGTATGTGTTCAAAAGATAACCAAAAACCAAGCATTAGAATCTCGAGCCCATGAATTTCAGCCTTAAGATTACCAAAACCATTTTATCTATTTTCCAACAATCTACATCTTTCATACCCTGACTTCCTACACTCATAACTTTTTCGTTACATAGCCAAAAAGGATGTAATTTTTACAATACTCATCCTTCTTGAACCTTCTAAAACTCATCTAAAGAAATAAAATGATATTCCCAAAGGATTTGCTCGTTAATACCTCGAAATATTCTTCCTTAAAAATAAACTTTTACTTTTTCCAGATTCGTTTTCCTGTTGCACCCTGAACATGACCTTAAATTAAAGCAACTTCAAGTCGCTTTCCAACCATACCTATTACAACTTCTTATTCGAATTGTACACGTCAGCGCAACTCTAAAACCATACGTTTCTTATATTTGACAACAAATTATTCCTCTGCATTCCTCTTCACAAATCAGTAACTTGAGGTCAGAGTCTGTTCGAGATTCCTTCACGAAGTTTGTTAAAATTAAAGAAAATCAAACCTAACCTCTTAACTCTTCTTATGGAGCTCAAAATAATCAAAATATAAGAACTGAGAAGAATTTCTCATAGAATTTCTATGGAAGCTTCTAATAAACTTCCCCTTTCCTTCTTCACATTGAACACCATAAAACTTTCTCCCTTCTTCTTCCCTCAATTCTCTCCCACGAAGCTTTTTTTTTTTTTTATATTTGCAAAATGAGAAGAAAATTGGAAGAAAATGGGTTATAAAGGGGGGTTAGGCGGTTGTGGTCCATCCACTTTCCTTTTTCTTTTATTTTTTTTTTTACTTTCCCACTCTAACATTTCCTTGTTCTTTTCATTTTTTGTTCTTTGTTTTTTTAAATACAAAAATCCAACATTGTCAAATTTCTTTTTGTTTTTGTTTTACTTTTATACATTTTCTTTTCAAATGTTTTCCAAAGCGAAATCTCGGGTTTACAACTAGATGGTTCATGATGAGTCTACCAGGCTCATGAGGTAGAAATGAAAATAAACTTTTATGCTATCTGCCCAAAATGTAAGCAAGGGGACAAGTATGGGTCATATGAATCTACCTCCTAACAATCGTAAAAAAGAAGCGAAACAGTAAAGCAAAAGGAACACATGTACAAAACTAAACTAATTCATCACAACCATGCAAGGGGCAAGAGTACAACAAACACAAACCCAATAACATTCGAAGCACAACAAATATTTATGCTCGAGAAAATAATAGGATATAGTCACAAATTAGCAAGCTTAGACATCCAAAGGACAAAACCAATCATGCTAGTACAAACTTGAAGCACAAACAACAAAATTTTTAGCTCACATGCTCATATAAGAAGAATAATCTAAATTGAAATCCCAAACACAAAGGTAATTCATGTCTTCATCAACATAAGGGAGAAACAATAGGCAAGACTAAGTATCACCAAAATCCATGATTACCACGATCAAAAAATCCAAAGAGGGATAATGCGCAAAAATGAAAAAAAATAAGAAGTGGATCCAAATATGCTCACTATCATGATGAACAACAACAATTGGGAACTTTTATCAATCCACCAAATCCTCTAATTTCAAAAATATACCATGAAAAATCATCTAAAGCCCAAGGTTACTAACCCAAAACAATAATCTAACTAAAAAAAAAACAAATATTAAGCCTAATAGGAGAAAACAATCACAAATGAAAAGAGAAAGGAAGAAACATGTTACCCATTGCTCAAGCTCCAAATGGGTGTGGGTTTTTCTCCAAGAATCCCCAATTTTGCACAAAAAGTGAAGAAAAGTGAGTGGGTAGTGAAAAAATTGAGTAATCTAGGGCAAGTGATGAGGAAGATTGAAGGGAGAGGGGAGAAAAGATATGAAAATGTAGAGAAAAGGGGGAAAGTGAAGCCGTAATTGACAAAATCATAAATTTTTAAATTTCAGATTTTGCGGCAACGTTGCAATGCTATCCTCACGGGTCGAGCGACTGGCAAAGCGCCCAACGTTGCAACGCCAGAGCAAGGGTTGCAACGCTTATTGAAGAGTTGAACACAGTTTTGAGACCTGTTTGTTTTTTTTTTCACACCGGAAAACATCAAAAACAAATAAAAAGAAAATATATAAATAAACTAAATAAACGAGGAACTAAAACTAAATAAATACAACACAGCGGGATGCCTCTCGTTCAATGCTTTCTTTAACGTCTTTTAGCTAGACCCTATGCGGGTATCACATGGCATTTTGATCAGTAAGAACAACGTTTTCCAAATGTCGTTCCTTGTCACCACAGTAATGTTTCACACGTTGCCCATTGACTTTGAACAGTGCTCCATCCTTTCCTTTTAACTCAATTGCTCCATGAGGAAATACTTCATTCAAAGTGAATGGACCTAACCACCTAGATTTCAATTTACTTGGAAACAATCGTAAATGGCAGTTTCAAAGGAGAACTTGCTGACTAGGAGAAAATGTTCTATTTTTGAGTTGTTGATCATGCCATCGAGTTGTTCTCTCTTTATATAACTTGGTTTTCTCGTATGCTTGATTTCTAAACTCCTCAATCTCATTGATTTGGAGTAATCTTCGATCACCTACCTTCTGGAGATCAAAGTGAAGTGTTTTGATGGCCCAGTAGGCTTCATGCACCAGCTCCACAAGGTAAGTGGCACGCCTTTCCAAACACCAACTGATACGGTGATGCACCTATCGGTGTTTTGAAGGTTGTTCGATATGCCTATAGTGCCTCATCAATTTTTTCGGCCCAACCTTTCCTGTTAGTCTTGACTATTTTCTCCATAATTAGTTTAATCTCCCTAGTTGAGATTTTAGCTTGGCCATTTGTGTTAGGATGATATGCCAATGAGATCCTATGCCTAACTCCATAGCTGGCTAACATTGAATCAAACAGTTTAATGCAAAAGTGTGTGCCAAATCTCGTGAAAATATTTTTGTTCAAAAACTCAATAACAACAAAAGCATCATTTTTCTTAGTGGCAATGGCCTACCCACTTAGAAACATAATTTACTTCAACCAGGATATACAGATAACCATGTGAAGATGGAAAAAGCCCCATAAAACCGGAAGAACAAGACGAAGCCTTGTCTCAAGCATCTTATATTGACAAAATGTTGTCTAGATATATGATGCAGGACTCCAAGAAGGGCTTGCTGCCTTTCAAGGCATGGGGATCACTTGTCTAAGGATCAGTATCCTAAGACTCCTCAAGAGGTTGAGGATATGAGATAGATCTCATATGCTTCAGTTGTAGGGAGCCTGATGTATGCCATGTTGTGTACTAGTCCCGATATCTGTTATGCAGTAGGGTTGTCAGTAGGTATCAATCCAATCAAGGATTAGATCACTGGACAGCCGTAAAGGCAATCCTCATGTATCTTAGGAGAACGATGATCTTCGGCTTAGTGTATGGCAGTGGGGATTTGATCCTTACGGGATACACGGACTCAGACTTTTAGACCGATAATGATTCTAGGAAATCCACTTCGGGGTCAGCCTTCGTTCTGAATGGATAAGCTATTATATGGCAAAGCATCAAACAGGGATGCATCGCTGATTCCACTATGGAAGCGAGTATGGTGCGGCTTGTGAAGCTGCAAAGGAAGTTGTTTGGCTTAGGAAGTTCATGACGGATTTGGAAGTTGTTCCAAAGTGGTGCAGTAGCCAACTCTACAGAGCTTCGAAGCCATAAGAGAGGCAAACACATTTAGTGGAAGTATCACTTGATACGAAAGATTGTGCACCGCGGAGACGTGACAGTCACGCAGATAGCATCGAAGCACAACATAGCTGATCCATTTACAAAGCCCCTTACGGCTAAGGTGTTTGACGGTCACCTTGAGAGTCTAGGTCTTCGAGTGCTTCCTGACTAGGGCAAGTGGGAGATGTGTAAACGGGTATTAAATGCTCTAATTTTTGGTATTACTTTGTTGTAACTTACGTACATTTCATAAATGTATTTTCTCCACTAGCTTAGTCCAAGTGAGAGTTTGTTGGGATTTTGTCCTAAACTCGTGTTTGTAATTCACTGTTTGAAATTAATAAGAGTTCTTCATTTCATTACTTTGTGTCTCGCAAATTTTACAAAATTTTCCAATAAACTAAGCTCCAGGGTCATTAAATTTTGAAAGAACTAAAAATTGAATGGTGTGCAGTGGACAAATAGGGAGGATCACGTTCGAGTAAAATGACTCGAACGGTCGACAGTATATGGATAGGGTTGGAGACTTAATCCTTGATACGCTGTGGATGCGGCCCGCTTTGTATTAGATACAAACGAGGTGATCATACTCGTTCATGTGGTTGACATGCGAGTGGGGGCATCTTGTGCAATGAGATTGTACAAGATCGGACCGTGAATTATTAGACCTACTGATGTAACACCGTTGAAAGTAAGAACAAATAATTTCGTAGATGACCATTAGTGACTCGACCTGATTCCTAAGTGTGTTAATAACTTCTGTCTGCGGAGGTTTGTCCTTTGACTAGTACGGGTGAGGGTGGTCATAGTTGCTCGTCGAATATGCCTATCATCTCATGGATAGGACCAAGTAGGAGCTTGGAACTTAAACACGCGAGATGGAATTCACTCAATCCTGCCTTTAGGGAAACTTAAGGGGTTGTTCCATTAAGTGTTGTCTCCAGGGCTTGCACAACGGACGCCCACCTTCTCTCTGGCCCGCGAAGGGTGTTGTGTGGTTGCACCATAACAATATGTTGTCCATTGGAGGAACAATGGAGACTTAAGAAGCAAGAAGTAGACACAGGGGTAAAACATTATTTTTATCCAGCAGTGTCTACGAGCTTTAGTGAAGTGTTACCGTAGTTAATGAAGGTTGATTAACCAGGTCAAGGAGTTTGATAGGTTAATCTCGGATCATTGGAGCTAAATCCTTTGTGAGGTCCATTAGGTCCTTGATTGGCTCAATATGGGTTAAAAGAAAGGTTAATGTTTGGTATGAAATTGAAGTGTTCAATTTAACTTAAAGGGCATTTATGCCATTTATATGAGATATGAATGATATAATATATAGTTTAATGTGAATGAGATTTCATAATAGACTATAGGTTAGCCTAATTGTTGAATTAGGACTAATTGTAGAAATTATTTGAGTGAAATTAAATTGGATGTGATTTAATTAATAAAATCCACAATTATGCAAATGTGATTTGCATAACCTATAGATGTGGTAAAATAGTAATAATGTGGAGATTTTAACTCCATGTTATTTCACTATTTAAACCATTTGCAAGAAAGGTTTCAAAATTCAATCTCTCATTTTTTGAATTTTAACCAAAAGAAGAGAACTTTCTCTCAACTACTATCTCAAACTCTTTTCCGTCTTAAAAACTAATGTCACACCCCCTCCTGAACTACCTGCTAACTTAGTCCAACAGACGGAGCGAAGCCAACATACATCGTTCACCTCACTAACGATACCTGTTGACCCTGTTTTACCTGATAAGCATACTAGACTTGAAAACTGAAACGAATACGAACATCACAACCAAAAACATACCCAACCATGGTTTACACATCCACAACCTCGAATGTACACCTTTACATAACTTCATATTCCTCCTACAATACATATAGACATCCTATACAACTCCACCCACGTACAAAATATCAACCTCGTGGAGCTTCCAACAGACTATGGCAGGTTATCAGGCACCGGGAGCTCGATCTCTACCTGAAAAGTTTGAAAACAATGAAAGAATGAGCTATTAAGCTTAGTGAGTGACTGAGTTAAAAATCTATAACTCATAAATCATATCACCTGGAAACTTATGAGCATATGTATCTGTAATCAAGCGTTAAAAATACACATGTAATCATAATAGCTTTTCAGAAATCCAGCAAGTACGTCATTAAAATCTAGTAAGGCATATCGATACTACTGACCATTTAAAAACGTATGACAATCTACGTTGTATAGGACACACTCAATACAACCAACGTTACTCTCGACGATGTAGTGGGGCCGCCTAGCACTCCCATTGTCTTTGTCGTAGTGGGGCCCGCCAAGCACTCACAAAAACATTGTTGTCACGGAGTACACTCAACGTCAACAACAGAAAATGACCTGTGTGCACACGGTATCATATAGCCTCGGGCTCAATGTCTCAGTCATTTACTCATTCAAGACTCACAAAAATACATCTAAACATTTAAACATGCCTGCTTATCTTTCCTTTCGTAAAACTCAAGCTTACTCAACTTCTTCATTAAAACTGAAAATCTTTAAATCATACTTGCTAGTACATACATCCTCGAAATTATAACATTTTTCATAAATTTCGACAATCAAGAACATATGCTCACATACAAAATTCATCAAGATATTTAGGCTCACAAAGAGCACTTGAAATAATTTTTTAGAAAATATGAATACTCATAAACATTTGTTCAAAGGAAAACAATAAGCATTGAAACAATTTCGTTATAGCAAAACCTTACATTTTCATAAGCATAATAAAAGCATATAAACCATTTTCGAGGTTTGTTTTGTCACTCACATTGTTAGAACTAGAGCTCATGATTTTCAACCTTAAAATTACAAAAATCACACCATCCAATTTTCCAGGATTTTACCGATTCCATACCCTGACTTCAGACATCCATAACTCCTTCATTACTTAGCCCAATAGTATATAATTTATACCAAACTCTTCCTTTTTGAACCCTCTAAAAATCATAGGAAGAAATGAAATTGAGATTCCCAACGGATTTGTTCGAAAATACCTCGAAAGCTTCTTCGTCAGAAACTAACTTATGCTATTCAAGATTCGTTTCCCCGCTGCAACCCGAAACTTGACCTGAAATTTAAAACATCTTCCAGTCGATCTCTTGTCACACCCCCTCCCGAACTACCTGCTAACTAAGCCCGAAAGACGGCATGAAGCCAACAGACATTGTTTACCTCTTAACAATACCTGCTGACCCTGTTTTAACATGATAAACATACTATGTTCGCATATGGAACACTTTAACATAACAAAGCGGAAACATGACAACTACTAAACATACATAAGGAGAAACTCTTCACAAGTCTCTCTTGAAAACTTAAACAACAAGAACATCTGAAACCAAACAAGACAAATCATTGTTTATACAACCCTAAATGTACAAACATCTATAAATACGTAGTCCTCTCAAAATAGATTATGACACATATGGACTTGCTATACAACACCAACCACGTACAAATTATCAAACTTATGAAGCTTCCAGCAGACTATAGTAGGATATCAAATACCGGGAGCTCGATCTCTACCTGAAAAGTTTGGAAACATTGAAAGAATGAGCTATGAAGCTTAGTCAGTGACTGTGTTTAAAATCTCTAACTTGTAAAACATGTCACCTGAAAACAATGAGCATATGCATTTGTATTCAAGCGTTAAAAGTAAATGTGGAATCATAATAGATTTTCAGAAAACCAAAAAGTATGTCATTACAATATCGTAAGGCATATAAGTGATATAAACACTTTTTAAAACATGTCGCAATCCACGTTGTGTAGGCACGCCCAGTACAATCAACGTTTATTCTACTATGTAGTGGGGCCCACCCAGCACTCCTATCGTCTTTGTCGTAGTAGGGCCCGCCCAACACTCACGACAACATTGTTTCACGGAGTACACTCAATGTCGACAACAGAATATGACCTGTGTGCACAAAGTACCATAAAGCCTCGGGCTCAATATCTCAGTCATTTACTAAATCAGGTCTCAGAAAACATCAGAAAAATGTTTGAACTTCTCTGCTTATATTTTCTTTCATAAAACTCAAGCTTGCTCAGCTTGTTCATAAAACTGAAAATCTTTAAAACATACTTGCTAGTACATACTTGCTCGAAATCATAACATTTCCATGAATTTCGGTAATCAATAGACACATGCTCATATATAAATTTCATCAAGACATTTAGGGTCACAATGGATACTTGAAACCATAACTATGAAAATATTTATACTCATAAACATGTGTTAAAAAATAAAACATAAAACATTGAAATCTTTCATTCTAGCAAAACTTGCATTTCTTCAAGCATATTTCAAGCATGTGGTTCATTTTCGAAGTTCGTTTTATTACTCACAGTGTTAGAACTAGAATCCTGACTCGTATACTTGACCTATTTCTTCTTGGCCTGCCAAACAAAAAAACCATGTTTTAGAACCTCGAGCTCATGGTTTTTAACCTTAAAACTACAAGAAAACACTCCAACCAATTTTCCATCATTTCACAGATTTTATACCCTGTATTCAAACAACCATAACTTCTTCATTACTTATCCAAAAAGAATGAACATTATACCGAATCCTTCCTTTTTGAACCCTCTGAAAATCTTATGAAGATATGAAATTTCGATTCCTAACGGATTGGTTTGAAAATACTTCAATAGCTTTTCCCGTAAATCAACCTGCTGCTATTTCCAGATTGAATTTCCTGCTGCACAACAAATTTGTCCTGCGATTTAAGACATATTCCAATCATTTTCTACTCACGATTTCTTCATAAACGTTGTAGGAAATTCCATAAGCTTTTAAACCATACCTCTTAGAACTCATGATTCAAACCCTACAGATCTGGACAACCAAAACACCAGAGGCTTCTCGGATTTTACAGCAAATTCTTTCTTCTGCTTTCCTCTTAACAAAACAGCAACATAACATAAGAATTTCCTCGAGCTTCCTTCATGAACTTTGTTTAGAAATGAGTTAGCGTTCAGGAAAAGCAAACTTCAATACTTACCTCTTCTCTTGGAGCTCGAAAATATCAAAACACCAGAACATGGTTGAATTAATCATATAATTCCATAGAACTTGAGTAATTCTTCTCTCTTGTTCTTCAATCCCAAAACCAAAGCTTTTTCTCCTTCTTCTTCCCTCTTCAGTTCTTCGTCTCGAAGCTCTCAGCTTCCTTTTTGTAAATGAAGAAGGAAATCAATTTTTTAAAAAAAGGATAAGAAGGTTTCAAACAGTGGAATTGTTTTTTGTTTTTTTTCCTTTTTGTCTTTTACCCCTTTTTGCTTTTTGCTTTTTCTTTTCTTTATTTCTTGTTTATCTCTTTCTCTCTTTTCTTTTATTTTCTTTTCTAATCAAAACAAAACTTTATATAATATAATAAACATTTCTTTCATTTTCTTTTCTTCTTTATCTTTAAAGCAAAACAACCCAAAATGGTTTAAACTTTTTCGTCCTTGTTTTTTCTTTTATCTTTTTCTTCACTTCTTTTCTTTTTAAATCAAGGAAAACCGAGTTTTAAACATTAATTTCCTCTTTTCTTTTGTTTCTTTTTAATAAGAAAATTCCAAAGAGAGATCTCGGGTTTATAACTTACCCGAAAGTTGACCTAAAATTTAAAACATCTTCCAGTCGATCTCTTGTAACACCCTCTCCGAACTACCGCTAAGTTAGCCTGAGAAGGCGACATGAAGCCAGCAGGCAGTGTTTACACATTAACAATACTGCTTGACCTGTTTTACGATAAACATACTATGTTCGCATATGGAACACTTTAACATAACACAGCGGAAACATGACAACTACTAAACATACATAAGGAGAAACTCTTCATAAGTCTCTCTTGAAAACTTAAACAACAAGAGCATCTGAAACCAAACAAGACAAATAATTGTTTATACAACCCTTAATGTACAAACAACTATAATTACGTAGTCCTCTCAAAATAGACTATGACACATATGGACTTGCTATACAACACCAACCACGTACAAATTATCAAACTTATGAAGCTTCAAAGCAGATATATAGCAGGATATCAGATACCTGGAGCTCGATCTCTACCTGAAAAGTTTGAAAACATTGAAAGAATGAGCTATGAAGCTCAGTGAGTGACTGTGTTTGAAATCTATAACTTGTAAAACATGTGACCTGAAAACTATGAGCATATGCATTTGTATTAAAGCGTTAAAAGTAAACGTGGAATCATACTAGATTTTCAAAAAACCAACAAGTATGTCATTAAAATATCGTAAGGCATATAAGTGATATAAACTTTTTTTTAAAACATGTCGCAATCCACGTTTTGTAGGGCACGCCCAGTACAACCAACGTTTACTCTACGATGTAGTGTGACACGCCCAACATTCCCATCGTCTTTGTCGTAGTGGGGTCCGCCCAACACTCACGACAGCATTGTTGTCACGGAGTACACTCAACGTCGACAACAGAATATGACCTATGTGGACACGGTACCAAAAAACCTCGGGCTCAATATCTCAGTTATTTACTAAATCAGGTCTCTGAAAACATCATAAAAATGTTTGAACATGTCTGCTTTTCTTTTCTTTCAAAAAATTTAAGCTTGCTCAACTTGTTCATAAAAGTGAAAATTTTTAAAACATACTTGCTAGTACATACTTGCTCGAAATCATAACATTTCCATGAATTTCGGCAATCAATAAACATATGCTCATGTATAAATTTCATCAAGACATTTTCGGTCACAATGGATATTTGAAACCATATCTAGGAAAATATTTATACTCATAAACATGTGTTAAAAAATAAAACATAAAGCATTGAAATCTTTCATTCTAGCAAAACTTGCATTTCTTAAAGCATATTTCAAGCATATGGTTCATTTTCGAAGTTTGTTTTGTTACTCACAGTGTTAGAACTAGAATCCTGACTCGTACATTTGACCTATTTTTTCTTGTCCTGCCAAACAAACTAAAACCATGTTATAGAACCTCGAGCTCATGGTTTTTAACATTAAAAGTACAAGAAAACACTCTAACAAATTTTCCAGCATTTCACAGATTTTATACCCTGTATTCAAACAACCATAACTTCTTCATTACTTATCCAAAAAGAATGCACATTATACCGAATTATTCCTTCTTGAACCCTCTAAAAATCATATGAAGACATAAAATTTCGATTCTTAACAGATTGGATAGAAAATACCTCAATAGCTTCTTTCCTAAAATCAACCTGTTGCTGTTTCCAGATTCAATTTCCTGCTGCACAACAAATGTGTCCTACGATTTTTGACATATTCCAATAATTTTCTACTCACGATTTCTTCATGAAAGTTGTAGTAAATTCCATAAGCTTTCCAACCATACCTATTAGAGTTTATGATTCAAACTCTACAAATCAAGACAACTAAAACACCAGAGTCTTCTCGGATTTTACAGCAAATTTTGTCTTCTGCTTTCCTCTTAACAAAACAGCAACTTAACATAAGAAGTTGCTCGAGCTTCGTTCATGAACTTTGTTTAAAAATGCGTTAGCTTTCAGGAAAAGAAAGCTTCAACACTTACCTCTTCTTGTAGAGCTCGAAAAGATCAAAAACATCAGAACATTAATGAATTGATCATAGAATTCCATAGAACTTGAGTAATTCTTCTCTCTTCTTCTTCAATCCCAAACCAGAGCTTTTTCTCCTTCTTCTTCTCTCTTCAGTTCTTACTCTCGAAGCTCTCAGCTTCCTTTTGGTAAATGAAGAAGGAAATGAATTTTAAAAAAAGGATAAGAAGGTTTCAAACAATGGAATTGTTTTTTTGTTTTTTTTCCTTTTTGTCTTTTTCTCTTTTACCCCTTTTTGCTTTTTGCTTTTTGCTTTTTCTTTTCTTTATTTCTTGTTTATCTCTTTCTTTCTTTTCTTTTCTTTTCTTTTCTAAACAAAATAAAACTTTATATAATATAATAAACATTTCTTTCATTTTCTTTTCTTCTCTATCTTTAAAGCAAACCAAACCAAAATAGTATAAACTTTTCCTTCCTTGTTTTTCCTTTTATCTTTTTCTTCATTTATTTTTTTTAAATCAAGGAAAACCAAGTTTTAAACATTCATTTCTTATGTTCTTTTATTTTTTTTAATAAAGAAATTCCAAAGAGAGATCTCGGGTTTACATCTCCTCTCATGAGTTCTGCATGAAAGTTGTAGGAAACTCAATAAGCTTTTCAACCATACCTATTAGAGCTTCTGATTCGAATCTTATTGATCAGCACAACCCAAAAACCAGAGACTTCTCGGATTTGACAGCAAAATCTTTCATCTGCCTTCCTCTTCACAAATCAGTAACTTATGATCAGAATTGGCTCGAGCTTCTTCACGAATTTTGTTCAAAAATGAATTAACTTTCAATAAACCAAACCTCAATTCTTACCTCTTCTTGTTGAGCTCAAAATGATTAAAACATCATAACATGGTTGAATTGTTCATCTTGCTGCCATGGGAGGTTGGATTGAATTTCTCCCTTTTTTCTTCAACTTCAAACCAAAAACCACTTTCTTTTCCTTCCTTTAAGTTTCTCTCATGAGGCTCTCAAGTTTTCCTAGATAAAATTACAAGGAAATGGAAAAAAGATGAATTAAATACTTTTAGAAATGCTTGGCGGTGGAAAAGTTTTTTTGTCCTTTTCCTTTTTTGCTTTTTCTTTTTTCTTTATTCTTTTCCTTTGTCTCATTCGTCCTTTTATTTTCTTTTCTTCTCTTTTCAAAACAAAATCAAACAAAAATATATTCCTTTCTTGTTTCCCCCTTCATAAATTTCGTCCTCGAAATTTAGTAGTCCTTAAGTGAAAATCGTTGGATACTTCTTCCTAATGGAATTGTTTTTTTGTTTTTTTTCCTTTTTGTCTTTTTCTCTTTTACCCCTTTTTGCTTTTTGCTTTTTGCTTTTTCTTTTCTTTATTTCTTGTTTATCTCGTTCTTTCTTTTCTTTTCTTTTCTTTTCTAAACAAAATAAAACTTTATATAATATAATAAACATTTCTTTCATTTTCTTTTCTTCTCTATCTTTAAAGCAAACCAAACCAAAATAGTATAAACTTTTCCTTCCTTGTTTTTCCTTTTATCTTTTTCTTCATTTATTTTTTTTAAATCAAGGAAAACCAAGTTTTAAACATTCATTTCTTATGTTCTTTTATTTTTTTTAATAAAGAAATTCCAAAGAGAGATCTCAGGTTTACATCTCCTCTCATGAGTTCTGCATGAAAGTTGTAGGAAACTCAATAAGCTTTTCAACCATACCTATTAGAGCTTCTGATTCGAATCTTATTGATCAGCACAACCCAAAAACCAGAGACTTCTCGGATTTGACAGCAAAATCTTTCATCTGCCTTCCTCTTCACAAATCAGTAACTTATGATCAGAATTGGCTCGAGCTTCTTCACGAATTTTGTTCAAAAATGAATTAACTTTCAAGAAACCAAACCTCAATTCTTACCTCTTCTTGTTGAGCTCAAAATGATTAAAACATCATAACATGGTTGAATTGTTCATCTTGCTGCCATGGGAGGTTGGATTGAATTTCTCCCTTTTTCTTCAACTTCAAACCAAAAACCACTTTCTTTTCCTTCCTTTAAGTTTCTCTCATGAGGCTCTCAAGTTTTCCTAGATAAAATTACAAGGAAATGGAAAAAAGATGAATTAAATACTTTTAGAAATGCTTGGCGGTGGAAAAGTTTTTTTGTCCTTTTCCTTTTTTGCTTTTTCTTTTTTCTTTATTCTTTTCCTTTGTCTCATTCGTCCTTTTATTTTCTTTTCTTCTCTTTTCAAAACAAAATCAAACAAAAATATATTCCTTTCTTGTTTCCCCCTTCATAAATTTCGTCCTCGAAATTTAGTAGTCCTTAAGTGAAAATCGTTGGATACTTCTTCCTCATTTGGTTCTCTAATTCCCAGGTTGCCTCCCCTACTCCGTGATGTTTCCAACGAACCTTCACGAGTGGGATCGTCTTGTTTCTTAAAACTTGTTATTTTCTATCGAGGATTGAACTGCATTCTCTAAGTAACTCATGTCAGTTTTCAACTCAATTGGTTGTGCTTGCAACACATGTGTCGGATCTGGAATATATTTCCTCAACATGGACACATGCAAACATCATTTACTCAAGATAGTTCTATTGGCAACTCAAGTCTGTAGGCTGCTGGCCCAACTCGTCCCATTACTTGAGAAGGATCAATATATCGAGCACTTAGCTTACCTTTCTTTCTGAAACGAAAGACACCTCTCCATGGAGATAACTTCAAGAAAACTTGATCTCCGACCTGGAATTCTAAGCCCTTTCGTTGATTATCTGCGTAACTCTTTGACGATCTGAGTTATCTTCAAATTCTTTCTGATTACCTTAATGTTGTCCGTCGTAATTTGCACCAACTCAGGACCGATTAGCTTCCGCTCTCCTAGTTCGTTCCAACATACGAGCGCTCTACATGGTCTTTTATCTAGAGCATCAAATGGTGCCATGTCAATACTAGACTGATAGCTGTTATTGTAAGTGAATTAAATAAGTGATAGGTGTCTATCCCAACTTCCCTTAACTTGAAGGACACATGCTCTCCACATGTCTTCTAGGGTCTGGATCGTTCGCTCTGACTGATCATCTGTGTGAGGATGAAATGCTATACTAAAACTCAGCTTTGTCCCAATAGTTTTCTGTAAGCTAGGCCAAAACATAAAAGTAAATCTCGGGTCCCTATCAGACACTATGCACACTGGCACTCCCTATTGACTCACAATTCTGTCGACTTAAATCAGTATAACCCATGTTGTCTTAGTGAGTCTATCCATAATTACTCAAATACCATCATGTCTACTAGAAGTACGTTGTACTAACAAACAGAAAATCCACAGTGATATGCTCCCATTTTCATTCTGACACTGGCAATGGGTTAAGGAGTCCTTCTTGCTTCTGTCTAACTGGTTTAACCTATTGGCAGATCAAACATCTGTCAACATAGTCAGCTATCTCCCTATTCATCCACGGCCACCAATAAGTCTCCTTCACAGTTTTATACATCTTGGTTCTTCCTGGATGCATAGCATAAGCTGATTTGTGAGCTTCCTCTAGAATAGTATCTCCCTCAAATGAGAGTTATTTTTACTATAATTTTAGAGCTTAATGTACTTGAATTGCATAGAATTTATTGAGTCTCATGTTATTTTATCCCTAAATTGTGTATGTTAGCTAAAAAGTCTTGAATTTAAGCATTATGTTCGAAGAGAATTAATTTTGATGTTTTTATGCTTTGATTTAAGAAATTTGGAAAAATAAGCTAACAAGTAATTAAAGACCGGAAGACAAAATTTTAACTTCAGAAAAATCTTCTCATATTTAGATGACTCATAATTTAATTGACGAATTTATTGGGATTTTTTTGTATGCAGGAGATGTTTGAAAATTACAGGAGTCCCTAAGGGCATTTTAGGCATTTTACCCGAAGGGTAAGATGGTCATTCCAACCCTTAAGGGTATTTTTGTAATTTATGAGTTAGGGCAACATCATCTTATATGAGGAGGCTAGGGTTCACAAGTGCCAAATGGGAGAAGAAGTTTCCACAAAAGGGGAAGAGAGCGAGAGAGAAGGGGCGATTGCTACAACAAAGGTGTGTATTGAAGAGAAGAATCATGAAAGTGCCATTTTTGTAGCAATCGTGTGAGAAAAAAATCGAAGCTTCGAGGTGCCATTGTTGTAGCAAAAATCGTGCAGTTCGGTTTTTCACAGATGACGCTCACAAAGTTGTCATTTCCCAAAGATTCTACCGTTGGATTGTACTTTAATTTTGACAGCTTGTTCGAGACTCGAAGGGCTCTACTTTGAACAGTTGGATCGTCGCCCGAGCTCATTGTGTCGATATCGCCATCACGTTGGGAGATCGGTGCGATTCGATTTTTCACCGCGGCGCTCACAAAGTTGTCGATTCTAGGAGTTTCAACCGTTGAATTGTGCTGAAATGTTGACACATTTTTCGAGACTGACAAGGCTTCGTTTTGAACGGTTGGATTGTCGTTTCAAGCTTCCGTTGATGAGATATTGCTATCGAACTGAACTTGAAAAATAAGGCCACCTGCTGTGTAACGTTTTCCCTATCTCTAAGTGTTATTTCTTGTTGTCAACCACCAATTTAATATCGATTTTTGGGTTGTTTTAAATCTTGATTTAGACTACTTTTGCTCAACTGTTTTAAGCATAACTCGTGATTGTTTTAGGCTAGAATTGTGGTTGATTTAGGCTAATTTAGTGAACATTGTTGGTTGTTTTGCATGAACTCCTTGATCAATAAAAGCATGCTTAAACTAGAGATATGTGACTCGATTTTAATCATGAACTAAATTTTCTTAGGCAAAGGTTAGGTTGTTTTAATGTAATTTTCGATTCAATTTATGGTTGATGCCATTGATTGAATTTATGAAATTTAATTGAATTTAACGTTGCATGAAAATTAAAATTGGCCTTTTTAACATCTCTATAATTCATAAACTTGGGAAAGCTAATGAATTAGAAAACTAAAATTTCATTCTAGGATTATTGAGTTGATTAGGGATAATTAACCCACCTAGAACCTAAAATCATGAGCATAATTTAGATCACAATTGGGAAATTGTAGGTTTTAAAACTTAGTAATTTTGGAATGAATCATTTGAATGCATGTGTAGGTAAATTCAAGGCATCACTCAAAATTTATTCCAATTGAACATTAGAACTCTAACCTTGAGCCTATTTTTCATTAAAAATCTCATCTCTTGCATCTCCTCTTGTTTGCATTCTCTTCTCCCCTCATTTAAAGTTAGTTATTTTCTTGAGTCTAGTCTTGTCTTTGCACACTTATCACATCAATTTATTTATTTACAATAGTAATTTGCACACTCATACATTGCACTAAAATAAGGAAAAATTGTTAGGACACTCATTCATTTAGGTTTAGCTAGTCCTCGTGGGATCGATACTTTAACTTATCACTTGTCGCTTGCTCTCGTAGTGTATACTTGCACGTTGTAGAACCTGTTTGAGTCTTATTCTAATTTACATCATTAGTTTAGGGCATTCGATATTTTTGCATCGGACGCGTCGTCTCGCTGCAAATGCGATGGGAGATGTCAAGTCGTTTTTAGAGATAGATTTTTATTTTTAGAAAATCAGATGTAGTTCCTAAAATTAAGAGAAACTTAATTTCTATCTCTTGTTTAATTGAACTTCGCCATCAGATTACCTTTTCAATTAATGAAGCGTTCATTTCAAAGAAAGGTGTTAATATTTGTTGTGCCAAGTTAGAAAACGGCTTGTATGTACTTAAACCGAAAAGAACCAAAGCAATTTTAAATCATGAGATTTTTAAAAAGGCTAATACTCAAAGTAAAAGGCAAAGAATTTCTCCAAATAATAATACCTATCTATGGCATCTTAGACTTGGTCATATTCATCTCAACCGGATTGAGAGACTCACTAAGAATGGACTTCGAAACAAGTTAGAAGATGATTCTTTACCGCCTTGCGAGTCTTGCTTTGAAGGTAAAATGATCAAGCGACCTTTTACTTGAAATGGTTACAGAGCCATAGAGCCCTTAGAACTTGTGCATTCGGATCTTTGTGGTCCGGGGAATGTTAAAGCTCAAGGAGGGTATGAATATTTCATTTATTTCGTAGATGATTATTCGAGGTATTGTTATCTATACCTAATGCATCACAAGTCTGAAGCTCTTGAAAAGTTCAAAGAATATAAGGCTGAAGTAGAGAATGCATTATGAAAAACCATTAAAACGCTTCGATCCGATCGAGTTGGAGAGTATAGGGATTTGAGATTCCAGGACTATTTGATAGAATATGGAAACACCTTTTCAGTTGTGGAAGGGGCGTAAACCTAGTTTACAACACTTCAGAATTTGGGTTTGTCTGACACACGTGCTGGGGACAAACCTAAAGAAACTGGAACCTCGCTCGAGATTGTGCAAATTTGTTGGTTACCCCAAAGAAACGAGAGGTGGTCATTTCTACGACCCACAAGAAAACAAGGTGATTGTTTAGTACTAACGCCACGTTCTTGGAGGATGATCACATGAATCACAAACTGCATAGTAAATTACTACTAAATTGAAGCTACAGTTGAACCAAGAAAAGTTGTTGATCAAGCTGGACCTTCATGAAGAATTGGTGGAGGAGCCAATAGCTCAAGTCAGTCTCGTCCTTCTCAATCATCGGGAATTCCTCGACGCAGTGGGAGGGTTGTTTCTCAAACTGACCGCTACTTGGGTTTAGCTGAAACTCAAGTTGTTATACCTGATGACGGCGTAGAAGATTCATTGTCTTATAAAAAGGCGATGAATGACGTAGACAATGACCAATGGATCAAAGCCATGGACCTTGAAATGGAGTCAATGGACTTCAATTAAGTATGAGAACTTGTAGACCAACATGAAGGGGTTAGACCCATAGGGTGTAATCAATCTATAAGAGAAAAAGCGATGCAGCCGGATAAGGTACAGACCTTTAAGGCAAGACTTGTAGCAAAGGGTTTTATCCAAAGGGAAGGAGTTGATTATGAAGAAACTTTTTCCCCTGTTGATATGCAGAAGTCTATTAGGATACTTTTCTCCATATCCACGTTTTATGATTATGAAATTTTGCAAATGGACTTTAAGACTACCTTTTTGAATGGTAATCTTGACGAGAGCATCTATATGTCTCAGCCCGAAGGGTTCATTGCCCAAGGTCAAGAGCGAAATGTTTCGAAGCTCAATCGATTAATTTATGGGTTGAAACAAGCGTCCAGATCTTGGAATGTAACGCCCCAGAATTTTCTTAAGAATTTTCTTAATACCTTTTAGGTTGTACCCTATATTACTTTTATTGGAAATTAACCTTCAACGAGCCCTAAAAATTCTTAGTTTAAGTTAAGTTTTGAAATTTAAGAGAATATAAATATATGGTTTACCTATACCTATGTTGAGTTGGATTGTTTAATTAGGTTAAAGGGTAATCTTTGTAGTTTTGTCTAAAGGGAAGGGCAATTTGGTAGATTATGTGAAGAGAAGGAAGGAGCTAGGTTAATCCATGAGTGAGGCACGATTTTCGAGGAAGGAAGGAGGTCTTCTCCTCATCTTGGAACCTA